>JAZHPH010000383.1:53540-90215 GCA_037356405.1 Nasonia oneida | reverse complement strand
CACATCACTAGCCTTGTTGATAATGTAGCAAATGGAAATGGCGTTAACCAACCTATACTACAAAAGCTGCAAGATTTTGCAGCTTACCTAAGAAGATATTGGCTACCACTTGCTGAAGTATTGTCAGTCTTCCAAAAACCCGTTAGGTCCAATAATACTTGTGAGAATTTTCACTTGTATGCAGCAAAGAAAATGGGAATACGTTCCAACGTTTATAGAATGTTAGGTAAATACAATAATTATTGATATACTGAAAACAATATTATATTACGAAAGTATTTTCTTTTTATTGAAATGCTTATTAAATAATTTATTGAATAAAATCGTAGTTTATTAAAGGTTGAGTTTTAGTTTGTTATCAAACTTTAATTTATTAAGATTTTCTTAAAGTTTGCCTACTTATTTTTATACGAAACCCCTGGTTAAAAATTCCCGATATCTTGTAGACGGTAATATACAAGCCCGATAGATTCGTTTTTTCACAAAAAAGTATAACAAATTCTACTTGGAATCTCGATATCGTGTATAACAAATATATTAGCGCACACACATTAGTTTGCTTACAGCATAGTACACTACATTTGACTATAATTGCAGCTAATAAATCAGTCGAATCCATTATTATTAATTTGTTTTATTTTAAAATGATTCTAATAAACAATATTTAAAACAATTATGCGATACTCTTCATTTCACTTAAATGAATCATCAATCTCAATTTACTAATCTATTTTTTTTTACGTGGCTTTTGGAACTCGAAAGTTCATCGCCTCATCCACGCAAGCCTTCCACGCTGCCCTATCTTGTGTTAATCCCACCCAAGATGCACCTCTCCGATCGACACCCACCCGTCCTATTTCTACTAGATCCGCTTTTACATTGTCCTCCCATCTACGTCTAGGTCTACCTAGAGGTCGCGTTACCATCGGCCTGCCCTTCATGACACGCGCTGCCGTACGGTTGTCTCCCATTCTCGCTACGTGCCCTGCCCATCCCAATCTGCGTGATTTTATTATTCTGTCAATATTTGGTGACGCGTACAGATTGTGTAACTCATCATTGTGTAGTCTCCTCCATTCCCCGGTTTCCTCATCTTTCTTCGGCCCGTATATTTTTCGCAAGACTTTATTTTCAAATACCCTAAAACGGTTGTCCGCCTGCTAAGTGAGAGCCCACGTTTCGCACCCGTACATAACTACCGGCAGTATTATTGTCCTGTATATTCTTATTTTAACGTTTTTAGACAACAGCCTCGACTTAAGTAAATTACTCACGGCGTAGAAGCAAGCATTACCCGAATGGAGTCTCTTGTTTATTTCGACATTAATCTCGTTTCTATCATTTATGGTCGTACGCAGATACCTGAATTCGCTAACCTTTTCAAAAGTAAAATCCCCAACTCTGAGATCTCCCTCCCCTCTGCAGATGCCTAGTTTATCCACAATCATGTACTTTGTTTTTGATTCACTAACTTCTAACCCTGTATACTCTGCCGCTTTTATGAGGATTTCCGCATTTCTTGCTACCGTTTCCCTACAAGTTTCCCCAGTATATCCAAGTCATCTGCGTAGCCTAGTATCTGCGTTGTTCCATTAAGCGTTGCGCCCAGCTGGCTAACCTGCATTTTTCTAACGACATACTCTAACGTTAAGTTGAACAGCACCGTAGAGAGCCCATCCCCTTGTTTTAAACCATCGCGTATCGTGAAGGGTTCTGATATATTACCGCCTACTCGGACCTTTCCCGTGCTTCCGTTCAGACATATTTGAATCAATCTCACGAGTTTTTTCGGTACACCGAGAAGTACTAGAATTTGATACATTTTGCTTCACTTAATAGAGTCGTACGCTTTTTTAAAATCTATAAATAGTTGGTGTATGGTTTCGCAAAATTCCCACTTTTTCTCTAACAACTGTCTTATGGTAAACATTTGATCGCTCGTCGATCTGTTGCGCCGAAATCCGCACTGTTAATCTCCTACTATATCTTTCGCGAATGGAGTGAGTCTAGCTTGTATTACGTTTGATAGAACTTTGTAGCACGTTGCTAAAAGTGAGATACCTCTATAGTTATTGCAGTCTGTCTTATCCCCCTTTTTAAAAATCGGTATAATGATAGATACCTTCCAATTTTCGGGTATTGTTTCATTTTTCCAGATGGCACATACTAGTTTATAGATTTTGAAAGTGAGCTCGACGCCCCCATATTTGAGTAACTCAGCTGGTATAGAGTCATTTCCCGCGGCTTTGTTGTTTTTTAGTTTTTTAATCGCGGCCTCTACTTCTTGGTAGCTTGGTTCCTCCACGTGGAGTTCAGCAGTGTGAATTTCGTCCCCTAATTCTTTGCTATTTTCGTGCACGTTTAATAATTTATCGAAATAATTTTTCCACAGCGACAGTAATTCATTGTCATTTGTTACGAGGTCCCCGTTTTCGTCCTTCATCAATTGCGCTCTACTCCTAAAACCCTTTCTGATGTCGTTAATCCCTCTGTACATTTCGCGTGGGTTATTTTCCTTACTGTTAGTTTCTATTCTCCTAATAAGATTCTTTTGATACTCCCGCTTATTATTTCTGTAGATCGCGCTTGTCTGTTTCCTTACGTTAGAATACTCTTCTACGGTCCTATCGCTTCTATTTTGTAAGCTATCTAATTTAGCCTTTTTGCGCCTTTCAAACCAGAGTTCGCACTCTTCGTCAAACCATGGTTTGCTCTTTGGCTTTTTCTTTTTACCCAGTACTTTGTTCGCGGCCTCTTTTACCGTTTTTTCAATGTCTCCCCATAAGCTATTCGGTTCGTCATTCCCCTCCGGCGATGTGTTTGCTTCTTCAAGTGCCTGAAACCTGTTATTAATTTCTATCTGGTACCTAATTCGCTCTGTTCTATCTCGTAGCTTCTCAATATCCAAGCTTTCTACCTTGTTTGCTCGCTTACTATTTTGATTCACTACTAGTCTAGCTCTTAATTTGGCTACTACTAGGAAGTGGTCCGAGTCGCTATCTGCCCCTCTGTAAGCCCTTACGTCGAGAACGTTAGTATGACGTCTTTTATCAATGAGGAAATGATCAATTTGGTTCTGCGTGGCCCCGTCCGGCGATGTCCACGTTGCCTTGTATATGTCCTTGTGCTTAAAACACGTAGTTTTGATTATAAGATCTTTTGCCGCCGCGAAATTTATGACCCTAATACCGTTATCATTGCTGGCTTCGTGCAGGCTTTCCTTCCCTATAGTAGGCCTAAACATTTCCTCCCTACCTATTATAGCATTGAAATCGCCTAATACTATTCTTGTGTCGTAAGACGCGAACTGGTCGATTACCTGCTCTAAAGTTTCGTAATAGAGATCCTTAGCTTCTTCTTCTTTGTCCTCCGTAGGACAGTGCACATTAATAAATACATATCTATACCATTCACCTTCGATAATGATGTACGAGAGCCTCTCATTGACGGATTTGAAACTATTAACCGAATGTATGATGCTTTTGCTTACGAGAAATCCGGTGCCTAGAGATCCCCCACTCCCGGCCCCATACAGGTACGTGAAGTTACCCGATGCTAGTGCTCCGTCATCTGGCCACCGCGATTCCTGTATTGCTACCATATCTAGGTTGTACCTATCAGCTTCCTTTACGAGTTCTTTAAACGCGCCTGCTCTGTATAGACTGCGAACATTCCAAGTTCCGACCCTTAAGTCCCTTTTGGTTCGGATTTGATTTTATTGAGCCATGATAGTATGTGAAACCCGCGCGCTTCGGATCCTGTTCCGATCGCAGGTGAGTCCACCGTTCTAGAGGTGATAACCCCCATACCTCTCTAGAACTAAGTATGAGAGCTTTCCAACGAGGACAGTGTCAATTCGTCGTCAGACACACAACGGTTTCGTTCTCGCATCCTAACGCCCCCCTGCAAGGCAGCGCGCCTTCGCTGGCATCGTTACCGCGTAAGACCAGGAATATCTTCTATAGGTTGTTAAAGGATCCTATGAATATTTTCACATTTTTTTAATCTATATTCTTCGAGTTACAAGGGGTCAAAGTATTTTTTTTTATACAATTTTATCACATTATCCATAAAAATAATTTGAATCTCATAGTAACTCATAGTAACTCATTGCATTGCGTAAACCCAAGTTTACGCAATGCAATAAATAAAAATAATTACATAGAATTATGCTATCTTTGCTCTGAATATCGAAAGGAGCTTTGGTATCTCTCTTCACGTGTAAATATAAATAACAACAGATCGTTTTGGTAAAATTAATTAATTCATTATATTTTGGTAAAATTAATAATTTATACCATACGTCTACGAAATGAGAAATAATTATAATAATATTGTTATTTATCATAGTTATGATGTGGAAGAGTATCTAACGCACATTGCTGGTTTGAGGCGTTATCATTTTGCAAGAGGTTGGTAAAATTATTAATAGTAATGTAGATTATATAAAATTTTAAGAACAAACAAAAATACTTCCTAGTAGAAATATTGGCAATATCTGTACTTACAGAGATTTGCTACTTATAATGAATTGACTAGTTATAGTAAATTTCTGTAACTCATATGTTAATTTATTCCATAAAAACAATGGACTTTCTCAGCTTCAAAATATTGATCGATACATTGTTTTATTTTTGTAACCCACCTGAACTAGTTAGTATCTAAAAAAAGTCAGAAAAAGCAGCATTTTTGGTGTATTTATTAACACATATTAGCAACCAAAAAAAAAAAAAATCATTTTTATAAAATAAGATTATTTACTAAATCACATCATGCTTTGCAAAAAATGACAACTTACTTTCGATTAATGGGATAGTCATTCTAGTAATACCTTAGAAGAACAAATGATTTAGATATACAAGAAAATGATTAAATGATTTCTTTTATTTAGTACACGAATACAATGAGCGGATTCGGCGGCCTCAACGAAGAGCGAATGAAGAACATGAAGAAGACGAAGAAGAAGAAGAAGGCGAAGAAGATGAACAATAAGACAACGAAGATAATGTACACTTTGAGATAAATGACATCACATATCTGAGAAACGAACTGAATCCTGACGCTGGACCTGGTAAAGACATACTTGTTATATGTATACTGGCAAAATCAAGCGCGCTTCGCGCGCTTAATATTGCACGATGCGCTTCTTTCGTCCATTCTAAAAAGCACTCGAACTTTAACAAATATTTTCACACTCTATACAGGGTGTCCCATTTTAACTTAGACAGCTGAATAACATCACAAATTGCAATCTAATCAAAAAATGTTTCAGACAAAAGTTGTTGGGCATTGAGGGGCTGACCCTTCTGTGACCTTGAATATGTCCTTGAACTTCATTTACAAGGTCATTTGAAGGTCAACTTTTGTTTTTTGAATATAACCCCCTATTTTTGACCTCGGATTCGAAAAGAGCGCGAAATTTTACGTCAGATGAGCTTTTTCGTTAGGGGTCAAAGTAAACTCTACAAGTCATTTCAAGGTCAAATTTCTGTTTGGGCATTAAGCAGGTAAATCTGGGTTTTTCAAAAACTGTCCTCAGACAATAGTTATTGGGTATCAAAGTGTTGACCCTCCCATGACCTTAAACATGTTCTGTGTTTTCAACTTCGGATTCTGAAAGAACGCGAAGTTTCACGCCCAGATAAGCTTTCGCTATAGGAGACGATGTGAAATTTTTCTGAGATTGACCATGACCCCGAATGTTAAAATTCCACAGATCGACTTTAAATGAAGCAGCAGTCTTGTGTTTATGTAAAAAATTATAGTAGATTGTTTCATATTGAAATTATAAAATGACACCGAAGTAGTATTTTTTATTTATTTATCGACTTTTGAATACGTGAACTTTTTATTCAAACTCTAACCCCACAGTATTTTTTTTATTCGTCTAGGGTCGCTTTACATACTTAAGGTGCTTACACCTTTTGTTGTTGTATCTCTCCAATATTGTATCCATTTAGTGTAGTATCCTAGTATCCTAATTCACTAGATTTTATGTATTTTTTGCACATTTGTAATTGAACATTAATTAATCTGATAAAATTCTTATCATTGCAATGGCAAATTATACGCCTAATGAAGTAGTCGATATTTTTATAACTTTCGGTGAATGTGGTAGGAATTACAGACTTACTGCCCAAACTTATGCGGAGCGGTTTCCAAATCGCCGCCATCCTACTGCTCAACAAGTGATAAACATCGAAAGAAGATCTCGTAATAATCCACTGCATCGCCAAAGACAGAGAAATAGGCTTCAGAATAATAACGACCCTAGGTTGCTTGCAGTTTTGGCTATGGTTCACCAAAATCCCCGTATTAGTACCCGTCAAATAGAACGGGAATTGGGAGTCCCTCGAAATACAGCTCACAGATTGTTACGATCAGTCAATTACCATCCGTATCACATTACTTTGGTACAGGAATTAAGTGAGGCTGATTACGAACTCAGAGTACATTTTTGTAGATGGGCTCTTGAGATGTTGGATCAAAATCCAGATTTTTTTTGGAATATTTGTTTCAGTGATGAAGCGACATTGATAAGCAATGGTAGTCTCAATAGGCATAATTGCCATTATTGGTCACCAGAAAATCCACATTGGTATCGTGAGGTGCTTAATCAACATCGTTGGAGTTTTACATGTATGGGTCGGTATTTGCAATGGCCAAGTAATTGGACCAAATTTTTTTGAACGTACCATTAATGATCAAATGTATTTAGAATTTTTGGAAAATGATTTGCCAGGATACCTAAAGAATATTCCTCTTGCAATAAGACTAAACTTATGGTATCAACAAGATGGTGCTCCGGCTCATTATGCTCGTATTGTACGGACATTTTTGAATCAACAATTTCCAAATCGATGGATAGGACGAGGTGGACCAGTTTTGTGGCCCCCTAGATCACCAGATCTGAACCCGCTAGATTTTTTTTACGGGGATACGTAAAAGATGTTGTGTATAGTGAAGCTCCAACGACAAGACTGAATATGATGGATAGAATAAGAAGAGCTTGTGGAGCGATAACCCTCCAAATGCTTAAAAATGTACAACATAATTTTCGCCGTCGATTACTGTTGTGCTTAGAAAATAATGGTGCACACTTTGAGCATCTACTTCATGCGGAAAGAGCTAATAACAATGTGATATTGCCTTAAGTGACTGGGTCACTACACGATCTTGCCTTCACTGGCTGGGTCACTACACGATCTTTCCTTAACTGGCTGGGTTACAACATGATCTTAATTGGCTTCCTCTTTGGAGAGCAACACAACCACAAATTGGCCCTTTTTAGGGCCAAAGAAATGGAGCCGGGAGACCCCCTACGTCCTCGTCGTCGGCTCCGGTGGTGCTTACAAGTTTAATGAAAATATGCACTTGTAAGCATCGCGGAAAGGGGGTCTCCTTATCAATAAGTGTTTGACTCTGTGTTGACTTGTACCTAGGGGCAAGGTTTGCATTTCTTCAGTAGATGTATTACGTTGTCCTTTAGTTGTCCACAATAAAAGTACATATTATATCATTGAACATGGTCACTGATGTAGTCTTTGTAAGCTTTATGCCTCAAACAAAAATTTGACCTTGAAATTAATTGTAGAGTTTACTTTGACCATTAACGCGAAAGCTCATCTGGACGTAAAATTTCGCGCTCTTTTCGAATCCGAGGTCAAAAATAGGGGGTTATATTCAAAAAAACAAAAGTTAACCTTCAAATGACCTTGAAAATGAAGTTCAAGGACATATTCAAGGTCACAGAAGGGTCAGCCCCTCAATGCCCAACAACTTTTGTCTGAAACATTTTTTTATTAGATTGCAATTTGTCATGTTATTCAGATGTCTAAGTTAAAATGGGACACCCTGTATACATATGGGGAATTCCTCAGAACTTTTAAACTCCTAGGTAAGTGGATAAAAATTTTATTTACATTTACAATTTCATGTCGAATAGACGGTATTTTCATGTAAGAGTATGAAATATAGATGTCTATGAACAATCAACCTCGTAGGTGCCAGCTTAAAATGATTCTCAGAAGATAAGTAGACTAAAACCTGTAGATTTGGTGTCTAAGTTCAGTAAACTTGTCTATTCTTAACAGGTTTTCTTGGACGCCGTTAAAGATATCGATTTTTTCCACGTTAAATAGTAAGCTTTTATTATTACACAACTTCATCTAAAAGGAAATTCGTGTGCGATTCTCGGAAAAAAAATTTTTTTCTTGCGCTGTATCAAACTTGCAAATTTATTGTTTAATAACAACGGTGCGAAATGCTGCTAATGCAAAATTGTGCGTAGAAAACTAATTTAACAGAGCTGTAAATGAAATCCCAGAGCTGTAAATCTTAAAGAGATAAACAGACCTGAAATTGTCAAAAAATTGAAGTTAAATTGTTTGTGTTTATATTCATCTTAAATTGTTGTAAGAAATAATTAAATGGTGCTATATATTCAGGTACGGCGTAGAAGACAATATACATGTATAAATATATATGGTAGATATACAATTATAGCATGTCTGCAAAGGCTGAAATTCATCATTCTTATCTTTGAACTCATCGCAGGCTTACTTTGGTTCTGGACATCAAAAAGCAATTAAACATATGTAGGTCTGCTTAAAAACACGTTATGTTATGAAGTTAAAATTAAGTTGTGAAGCCAATGTGGAGATTTAAAACTAAATTTTATTTAAAAAAGTTGTTTAGAATGTAACATTAAAAAATTGATATTATGTTAATTTCTAGACAACTTTATTAAATAACATTTATTATCACATCTTCACATTGACTGCATAACTGCATGTTTTTTAAGCAAATCTAGAAACGTAGAAGTGCTCCTGGATGTCAAGAACTAAAGTAAGCCTGTGGTGTATGAAAAAATGAGAATAATGAATTTTGGCCTTCGCAGGCATATTATAACATATATACCATATACGAAAATTATTTTGTTTTCCACAGTGTTCCTGAATACAATATATAGCACTATTTAATTCTATTTTTAAACCATTTAAGATGAATAAAAAATATATTTGTCATGTTTTGACAGTTTAAAATGTATCCATCTCCTTAAGATTGTTTAACTACAAGCATTTTAAGTGAAAAATGTCATATTGTTTACTGCATTTTTTTTCGAGTAGCTTCATGAAATGTTGTCGAATTTTTTCAATGTAGGTTGTTCGTTATAAAGTTACCTAGAAAAAAGTCAGTCATAGCTACTCTAATTACAATGGTTTGTTTACAGTATGGCCTTGAAGTAGGTACTCTAATTGCGCAAATACAATTGAAAGCCACATTGTAAACAAAGTATCGCAAGCACCCATTAACTTTCACGTAAATAATGTAATGACGAACAACCTATAATAACAAAATGTTAATTACGACAATATTTAATGAAGCTATTGGAAAACGAAACAAAAAATGCAGTAAACTGTATGAATTTTTTCACTTCAAATGCTTGTAGTGAAATAACCTTAAGATCTGCAGCTCTGGGATGTGAAAATTCTTGATCTGCACACAAATTTGAATTACATTGTTGTTAGTAAAAAAAGAGTTACATTTTTTTCTGTTCCGAATCAATGCGAGACAACCGACATTGGAGGTTTGACGGTCTAGAGACTCTATTAATGGTATCTCGAACCGAGAATATCATAGTTCTCGACAAAACGATTTAGATTCAATATTATATAGTTTATCAAGTTCCGCATATCCGAGGTTTTAAAATAATTTCATAATTTATAATTTTATAATTTATACGTATGTTTGTTAGTATTTTTTTATAGAAAATCTTCAAAAAGGTATTCTCATCTAATATAAATTATTTTATGTTATTTTTAATTTGATAAAACATGACTTTATTTCGAAATTTTATATGTAAACATTATTCGATAAAAGAATAATTCACTTCATAATTATGTTTCTGCATTTATGAATATTGAAATAGAACATTATGCAATTAGTGAACAAAAAGATGATTCTCGCACTAGTCAAGTTTGTTGCAAAAATATATGCAACGCGTGCACATAAATGTTTTCCGCACTCGTCTTTTGACAATAAGAGGAGTGTTAAGACATGTACGCGCACGTATTGTATATAATATTTTTTCTAACAAACTCCGCAAAATTCCCTTCGTTAAAAAAAGGAATTAAAAATACAATAAACTAAAAATCTATAAATAAATTAAAACGAAAGAAATTTAAAAAATGAAAAAAAAATTATAAATATTTAAAATGAGAAAAAAAATTATAAATCAAGATAACTACAAAGAAATTTAAAAAAACAGATAACGTGACAAACAAAATTAAAATTAAAAATAAATAAATCAATCAACCATAAATTAAAATATTAAACTCAAACTAAGAAAACTATAATGTTGTAAAGATTGCATAATTTTAAAATATTGACTCTTGAAGAAAAATACAACAAGGGAATATTCTATTTTGTGCGCAAGTGCGGGAATATACTATTTTGCACACTCATTTGCAGTTTTCTAGACCTACATTACGATACGAGTGCGTAAACATAATGAGCGAGTGTGGGTATACATCTACGCAGTGCACGTGTATCATATATTATTAGTTATTCTACGTCTTATGCGGCACAGCGTTAAATTTTGCGTACGCATTTGCCTGTAATGTTCCACTATCGCATACGCTGAAAAGAGTCAGTGTAGAAGTAGCTGAGCGTGCGTGAATGTATAAGAGTATGCGCGCATACACTGTTATACATTCCCGCGCGCTCAGCTACTTTCCCGCACACTCTTGTATGCGTGTGAAAAATGGCACATTGCCAATGCAAAGGCGTTCGCTAAATCGAACTTTGCGCACGTGTAGGAAAAGTTCTATTATATTAACAGATAATGAAAATATTTCTTTTTAATGTATATAATATAAATAACAGGGACAGACTATGTTTCGACAACCTTCAAAGGCTTACAGCTTACCAAAAATTGTGTGACTGTTCGCGAATATGAGAAACTAGTATTTATTAATTTTTATTTTGAGATGTGCCTAATTGAAACAATTAATTTTAATCAACGCGATACGCGTCATTATCCGGCGATCAAAATACAAGAGAAAGAAGTTATAAGTTATGACAAATATTAATTTCTATATATTTTGAGCTAAATAAGTCCTTGTCGTGTCCAATATTTACTAAGTTTACATTTACATATATTGTTTTTTCAATAAAATTAAAAAAAAAGTGTAGTAGATTTTTTTAATGTTTAAATCAAGTTTATGATGCAAAAGAGTTATCATTTCTATAAGTACGTTGATCAGTGAAATTTGAGTGCTGACTAGCACCGATTTTTGCTGGTCTTCGAATTTCATGACTGTAGATTCAATATTCATCGATTAAAAAAATTACAAATTTAATACTTTCCTACACTGTGAGATTACATAAAACAATTGTACTAAATAACAATTGATCAACACGGTATTTTTGTCGAATTTCAGTAAAATAGCTTAATTGTTGGTTTTATCATGTTTGCGTTCTCACAATCGCGACCATTCGTGAAGAAGAGTGCCGACTGGCACCACTTTGACTGATATTAGCGATGTGTGAGGAAATAGTTACAAAAGCGTTGATCAGTAAAATTTGAGTGCTGACTAGCACCATATTTTGCTAATCTTCACATTTTATGACTGTTGACTTAAGATGAGTGCGAATAAACGCAAAAGTTTGTTAGTAATACGAGCGACATTTGAAATGAGTTCAGATTGAAAATAGTTTAAACGTAACAAGCAAAAATATAATATATTAAATATGTATAAATTGTCTGTAGATTGGCGGATTCGGATATTTGAAGTTAACTGAAGAAATGTTAGTGTAAACTTAGTAAATATAAGTGAAGACACATATTCGGTATAGTTCCAATATTTATTTGGAATTTATAGTTGAATTTTTTTATTTCATTTTGTAAAAACTATTTTTACATTTATCCAGAACGGAAATAAATGAAGTACAACTTGATTCAGAATCATAGAATTGTTAGATTTTGCCCACGAGATAAAGTCCTTTTTCTTAGCGTTGTGCATTTTTTTAATAATAAAAAATTTACACTGTTGATGCATACATCTATTGATCAAATGAAATAAGATATAGTGTACAAAAATAAGATTAATTCAAATACATTAAATAATTTTGTAAAATAATAGAAAAACAGCTACATCGTTTTCCATGATTATTATGGTAGTTACTGTCGTGACCATACGTGAAAGCAAGTGCTGGCTGGCACCTCTTTTACTGATGTTTGCGATATGTAAGGATGAGTTATCACGTCTATAAATACGTTGATCAGTAAAATTTGAGTGCTGACTAGCACCGTTTTCTGCTGATTTTCGAATTTCATGACTGTGCACTCAATATTACCTAAAACAATTGTACTAAATAATAATTTATCTAAGAGCAGCACGGTATTTTGTTAAGTTTCAATAGAATAGCTTTATCGTTTTTTTACGTTTTCGTGTTCTCGCAATCGCGACGATTAGTGAAGAAGAGTGCCGACTGGCACTACTTTTACTGATATTCGCGATGTGTGAGAAAACACTTGTTATCATGTCTATAATTACGTTGATCAGTGAAATTTGAGTGTTGACTGCAGGGAAGAGAAACGAAGTTGCAATACCTAATCTTCCGGATGTAAACAATGAAGGTATGCTTTCTGCAATTTCAAGTTATTGGAGTCGTTAAGTATAATTATTCAACAACTCCAAGAACTTGAAATTGCAAAGCAGAAGGCACTCGTTTACTATTTTCATCATGGAAGGTTAGGTACTGCAAGCCTGTTCATTTCTCTCCCCTACATCCGTCACTAACAGTTTGTACGTTGGCCGCATTGATTTCCATCCCGTACGTTTACGTATGCGTATTATGCATACCGAACGATGTGGAATGGCCCACACAGACATATACGCCCATGCACGCATATCGCGCGCACATACACAAGCACACTGTGGATTGGGCCTATACCTTGTTGAAATTTAATAGAATATTTTAAATAATTCAGTTTAATACATTTCTTTTTTGCACCCTTTTCGTTAGTTTCTTTAATTACATTATAATTAAAATTTCATTTAAAATAAATAATTTCAGTAAGGCAAGGGATACCACATAAAAAAACGCGCCTATCTATTTACCTCACGGGTGGTGTGGAAAAGATAGAATAACACTTTAAAGCACACTTTGTATATTACAGTTTTGGTTATGTTTGTATAGAATTGTTTCAACTTCAAATGCTATGCTCATTATAAAATTACCCTAAAATAGTGCTTGAAAGTGTTAATGTTAACAAATCACATTATATATATATATATATATATATATATATATATATATATATATATATCTATTTAAAATTGTAATTACAAAATTCATATTAATTAAAATGAAGTTGTTTGTAGCTCTGTAAAAGAAGAATATAATGATAAGTCTCGATGACTAATTTTTATAGTAATATCTTTCGTTTGTTGATTATATTAGTGAGAAATTGTGTACGACACGACCAATACCTTATTTAAGCTACTAATACAAATATTTCGTAAAATATACATTATTAAAATATACATTGTTGTAAATGAATAAAAATAATCCATTAAATTATAAACTTACGTTACTTTTACCTGCCTCATTTTTTCCTCTGTTCCTTTCCCCTTCCATTATTATTATTATCATAGAAACATTTTTTGTACTCATGTACTACCATTTAAAATTTCAGTAATAATAAATGTTACTTAAACGTTAACTTAAATTAATTTTTGGATTTTTCAAGCGAGATAAAAAAATGTAATAAGTATTTCAATTTTCATAAATAGCACATTTCCGTCTTGAATCATTAATTATACAAAATTGATAAATTAAGATATATAAAATAAATTGAAAGCTTAAAAATGATTTTGAATTAAGCTTAGCAATACAGTGATGAAAAAAAATGAAAATCAAAAATAGGTATTTAGGGCGTCTAGAAAGAAGTCAAATCAAGTACAATCGAAAACTTTTAAGAGGTTGTCATTTCACGTGATTTGATTGTGCAATATTTATTACTATGGTTATCTAGTAAATAAATAAAATTTAATAAATGTGTACTCATTTATCACTAGTTACCTACCAGCTTGTTACCGACTCGCTTCTAAACTTAATTTTTTCTATGTGACACGCTCTTAAATTAAGCAACTACATAAGTGTATGATCTTCATTCTTAAACAAATTTTTTAATAAAACGCAATGCGAAACGTGTAAGTAGCGCCCTCTATGAATGTTTGTAATAATTATTATAATAAAATATATTTTGTGCACAATAAAATATGTTTTGTGCACAATAAAATATATTTTGTGCACAATCAAAAAAACGGTTGTGCACGATAATTTTATTATGTGCACAACAAATATGCTAAATAGAAAAGTGTGCACAAAGATCTTGAACAGAATTGTTTACTTCAATTATTGGTTCTGTGCACAATATTTTGTGTACAATATACGAACTTACAATATCTAATTAAAGTTATGTGCATAATAAATTGGTTTGTACTTTGTGCACAATATTTGACTCGAATAATTTTCATTGTGCACGATCCTTTGTGTACAATATAATACATTGACAGTTTATTGTTGATATTATGTGCATAATAAATCTGTGCATAATAATTATATTTTAGTTTTTTAATTCAACTTAAAATAGTGTGCACAATTAAAAATGTATTATGCATAAAATTTAAGTCATTAATTTCTGTGCACAATCATTAAGTGCACAATCCTTATGATAAACAACATGTCGATACGCATACATGGGACACTTGTGCAATTCAACAAATTATATACATACACGCACATATATCATTAATAAATAAATAAAAATAATAACTATTAAACAACATTATTATGCACCAACAATATAATTTACAATTTAAAATTCAAAACAAACTAAAATCTAAAATACTAAATAAATATGGAGTGTAAACTTCAATATTAAAATTGGACAAACGATTCGAATCATAAACTTCATAAATAAAATATAGAATAACACTATTAGTAATCAAAAGCAACTTCACTTCTTACACAAATTGCTAGCATGACTCCGTGGCTTTTACGGAAAATCTTAAAATTATTAATTTGCTAAAATACATTAGCTTATACTTTTAACGCACAGAATGATATAATTTGCTCCATAAATATAAATCTCATTTAACCTTATAGTAACAGAATTAAGAATGATTTAGATAAGAACACATCTATTTAAGAGAGAGCACACAGTGACGCTGTCGTCGTTTAACAAGTCCAGAACTATAGGCCGCAACAACGACCCCCCCCCCCTGCCTACATAATTACTTATTTCAGTATAAAAAAAATACTAGTCGACGTATTTTTAATAGCACATTACATTTATACTTGTATTTGTAATTGCACACCCTCCAATTTTTTATAAAAAATAAAAAAAACATGGTTTTTACTAGTATTGCAATATCGATATCTCCGTAAGTAAAACTTCTTTAGAATTGCACAGAGTACCAATAAATTGCACATACCTCGATTATAATTGCACAATAACGTCTTTTTATTGCACATACTTAATTAGTTACAAAAATTAAAAATTTCGTAAAACTGACGGTAGCCGCCAATATGCGCACTATAAGCAGCAGACGACGGGCAATGAAAACGGGCCTTAAGTCTTTCTGCTTTTTAACCTCAACATAACACGTTTCAATCCATTTCTGGATATTTGATTTTAAGGAAATGAAAAACAGTATGTATTCATTTTGTTATTTCATATTTATCAAGTGGCGCGGTAGCGCCACGAAGGCCAGTTTGAGAAGCAGACGGAGCCGCAATTGAGAGCAAAAACAAAAATTGAAAAAAGTAATCGTACAATCATTGAGAATTTAATTTTGCTCTCGATTAAAATCTATCATACTTAGAGGGCTGAAATTTTGCGTGGTGATTTGTTTCAAGCTGTTAAAACAATATATGCACTTGTCTTTATCTCAAGTGCTGTAGTTTAAATTTTCATATAAACACCCATGTGTAAATTTTGCCCCCGGAGCCATGGGGTTCGATGTAGGTCAGCTAGCAAATACAGACAAGCAAAAATTGTTACGCTAGCCTGTTTCTACATAATAAAATAAGCATCTACACTACAAATTAAACATCTTGCACGAATACACTGCATATAAGGCACTATAAGGATGAATACTGCCTAGGACTGACTCAAACACTGAGTTGGAAATATATGTCAAGATCATCACTTTTACACTTCATTATTGATAATCTTAAACACACAAATTTTACTCAATGTTTCTAATATCTAAACCCACATAAAAAGTGTACATTTCAGTGTGAGTATTGAGTGTGGTCATGTTTGTACATATGCATAAATATGTGCAAGGTTAGGTTGCCATGTATAAAACGTTCGCCATAATTTTATGGCATATTATGCCCACTTACCATCGCCTGTTAACAGCTGTGGCCACAATATGCCACATAATCTGGCTACTGGGCATAAAATTTGACATATCGTGGCCATATTAGCCTCAATTTCCTACGATGGTAGGTATACAGGTGTACAGGGTGGCCGATGACGAGGTCTAGGTAGTCCGCACTTGGTTTTTGGTGTATAGGTGTAGAAATCATTCGAGGTTACTATATCAGAACAATCAGTGATTTCATTTCATGGTGATAAAAATGTTACAAAAAAGCCATGATCGAAAGGTTCTAAAGATGCTTATATTTTATTTTTAGGAGAAATATGATATACTCAAAAAAAAATGACTAACAAGGACTGAAATCTCTAAAAAAAATTAAATGTACTTATGGTGTTTTTATGACGTTCTAATACATGAAAACAAAAGTTTAGTTGTTCACCAATAAACAAAATGAAACTGTCATGGATAGTTACGTAGTAAGTATCTTGAGAGTTGTTCCTAATTGATCATTATATAACTTAACTTTAAGTTAAGTAAGCCCTTTATTGACCAAACAAAATTTCGTTGCTTTATTATGATTCAATATAATAAACTTGACTTTGGTTGATTGATCTCAGTTCTTTTTTATCTGTTATTTCGTTGCGGAAATTATCAAACTCGCCTAACCTTTTACTTTTTAAAAAGTTAATTTTTTTTAGAGTTACAATAACAAGTATACTTATGCCAGGCTTTTATTCAATTATTTGCAGACGGTGTTGTCTAGAAGCCTTCTCAAATTTTTTCAATTATCTGTGGTGCAAAAAGTTAATCCTGACAATACACATACAGCTCTAAAGAGGAGGCTATGATATTGAAGGAACTTTTGGTAATTCGTGACCATGCTGATAAAGTCTGTTTGAAGGAACTGCGTCCCAGCAACAGTCCACTGGTCATGGCCCTATCTGGATCCAAAGGAAGTTCCATCAACATATCTCAGATGATTGTATGTGTAGGACAACAAGCCATTAGTGGTCATCGTGTACTCCATGGATTTAAGGACAGAGCTCTACCACACTTTGAAAAGTATTCTAAAGTTCCTGCTGCAAAAGGTTTTGTTGAGAATTCCTTTGACTCCGGCCTGACCACAGCGGAATTTTTCTTTCATACCATGAGTGGTAGAGAAGGTCTGGTGGATACTGCTGTGAAAACAGCTGAAACTGGATACATGCAGAGAAGGTTCGTGAAGAGGTTGGAATATCTTTGCCTGCACTACGATTTGACAGTTAGAAAATCTGTGGGAGACATTGTTCAGGTTCTCTATGGTGGAGATGCCATGGACCCAACTTACATGGAAGGTAAAGATTGTCCTGTTCATTACAAACGTGTCCTTGATGACGTCAAGTCTAGATCCACTCACATCACTGAAGATCCATCAAATGGTCCTGGTATCATGAAAGCTACATCTCTACTTCTAGATTCAGAAGATTTTGCCTGCTTAAGTGACGAGTTTAAGCAAGAACTGACACAATTTTTGATAGTAGTTGCCATCAAAAGTGCCTGAGTCAGACAGTACATCAAATCAAATAATAACCATCCAGTCTACAGATACATTGAGCGCTTGACAGTTTCTCAGTTGGCAGAATTCATTCACACGTGTAAAGAAAAATACATGAAGGCAAAAATAGAGCCAGGTACTGCAATTGGTGCTTTGGCTGCACAGAGTATTGGAGAACCAGGTATTCAGATGACCTTGAAAACTTTCCATTTTGCTGGTGTAGCTTCCATAGGCGTATCAAGGAAATCATCAATGCCAACCCAAAAATTAGTACTCCCATCATTACAGCTGCTTTAAGAGATGACACAGATCCTGAATTTGCCAGAAGAGTGAAGGGTCGGATTGAAAAAAACTACTCTAGGTAAAATTACTGAGTACATTGAAGAAGTTTATCTGCCTGATGACTGTTTCCTTTTGTTGAAGATAGATATTGACTGAGTAAAGCTTTTGAAATTGGAAGTTGATGTGAATTCCATCAGGTATTCATTGTGTACACTTAAACTGAAGACTTTAACATTTTAACACTTTAACATTTATAGCATAAAATTTACACTATTTTTAATAATTTTATATTGTTTTCAGAGGTTTTTCAAGGCAACTATCGTTTACTACAAATGCAGCAGCATTGAAACTGGGCCATACTTTTTTCAGTAAGTAATTAATACTAATATGTAGGATTACATTGTAATCACACAATTATTAAACAATGTAAAAAGGCTGTACACCTATTGACATACATTCATATTATTACAGTTACCTCATAGAAAATGGTGTGTGTTATTTAGTTCTATGTGAACACCTCTACTCTAAGCGTACAGTATTCAGCTACTTGGAAGATATTGCGCAGGAATTCCATATTCAATATGGTAAAAAAGTTAACTCAATTACAAGGCCATATTCATTCATTGAGTTTGGTAGGTTTATTCAATAAGATCAAATAACTTGTAGCCGTCTCTCACCAAGATTTCTTGATTATAATCTTTATTGTTGAATTTTCAGACACCTATTTGCAAAAGGCCAAGAAAATCTTCTCTGATAACAGATCTCGAACAAACATGAATGCTTTGAATACGCAGCTTCAAGATGTGCAATTTTACAAGAATTATGCTACGAAACATTGATGATGTCCTGCATAGGGGGACAGTAGTTTCAGGTCAAAAATATTTTAATTTTTTAATTTAATTCCATTTGCAAATATAACTGTTTTGTAAAATTTATCTTATGATGTTTCAGAGTTGGACACAAAAACGTAAAATTTATCCATGTTATCACAGAAATATAAAAAAGATGCTGCATATTTGAATACCACCAAAGAGGAATTAGAAAGTATCTTCTTTCTTTTAATAGTATGGTAATTATGATTTCAACTGTCAATAATAATTACTTCTTAGTTATATATAATGTTAAATCATTTCATAAAAATATGTTTACAGTGATTCTCCAGAGACTAATAAATTGAAAATTTAAAAAGGCGCCATATGGCCCGTAACAAACTTCACTGCAGACTGCAGTCTGCAGCTGCATATGTGGTCTGCAGTCTCATTTTGGAGTAGTTCCATCAGCATAACCAAAAATTGGCTTCCTTTCATTTTGGATTACATCTTTGGCAAATAAATCGTCAGTATCTGTAAGTATAAAAAGAATGTTATTAACTATTCTAGTACATAAATAATTTATATATTACGTGTATACTAACCTCTTCAATCTATTCCATTTATTTATCACATCTTGCGTACACAAGTAAGCTAATTTTAATTTTTGGTATTTTGTTTTCTGACAGCATTTTTTTCTTCTTCAATAAATCATTTTTTTCTACCCAGGCATTCCTTATAGATCGACAATATGCCACATAGTGACCTAGTCCATCTTTTATAGCTGGAGGATCATATCGAATAACACCACATAAAGCATAAATATTCTTGTCGATAATAATCTTTGTGGGTATATCTTTTAAGTTTGTTGCTGTCTCACTTGCATTCAGTTTATAATTATCTTGTGCATATGTAGACTCTTTATATGCATCCTCAACATCTATACACAGGGCCTAAAACTTTTTGCAAATGAGCAGTGCTTGTATTGCATTTCTTGCAATACACAGTTTTTTTACTTTGGAATAGTTTTGCATTTTTGTTCAAGACTTTTATATTTATCTTGCCACACAATCTTTGTATTTGATATGGGTATAATATATTTTTTTGTTTCTTCTATATTACCACAGTCGCACTTTAAAATTTCTCTTGGACTGTCATATTCAGTCATCAAATTTTCAAACATTTTCCCTACATTAATTGTGCAATCTATTACGCTATCAGTCTGTGGTAATAATTTATATAATATATGTAAGCGATTCTTATATATGAAATTACTAGCACCTGATACTGCATAATTTTCTAATGTTGTTGCGTAACACAAGCTTTTTATTGCTAAAGTATTATTTTTACTGTCTTCTATAAATTTCTTGAAACTTTGTATGTTCCAAAAGCAACAACATATTACTTTCATTATGGAGTCAAAAGCACATGTATTCTGAAGAACTATTGTTTGTCCTTTAATTGATTTGGGTAATAATTTATTTCCATTTTGAAGTACTCCTTTTCCTCTTGATCTTACAGAATTTGCTGGCTTTTGCTGTCGCAAGGAAAATTCTGGATCAGCAGATAAGTATATGCCTCTACTTAATTTAACATAACTGTGGTCATTAGAAACAATCATTGCAGACTGAGAATTCTGATCACTGTTTGAACGTAGTTCATCAGAAACAAAATCAATAGGCTTGCGATTATTTTGATCATCAGTATAGTTAATTTTATCAGCATCTTTGTTATCATTGACATCTGATTCATTAGAAAAATTAGGTGGCAAATCACAGTTATTTTGAGTATTAGTAACGGGTTGATTTTGATTATTTGTACAGCTGTCAACCACTTGGGAAGAATTAAATTTGACTTTGTTCATAAAATCTGAAAACCTTCTTCTTTACCATCCATATCTATACTCCATTTATCGTCATTTAGTGTAGTTTATAAATTTTCTATACTATTTAACTTTTCAATATAAGTATCTATTTGTGACTCACTATCTTCAACTACATGGTTCGTCTCTTCAGTCTTTTTATGGAGATTGTTAGAATAATTCTTGTCTACATCTTCAGCCTCTATTTCTGATTCATCTTTTTTCAGATTCAATTATAGTGTATGCATGTTTCCATCTTTCTGCCACTAGAAGGTGGTCGTTTTTTTCTTTTTCATGACATTTTCTCATAAAAGTTGATTTAGATTTGTTTATCACATCATTAACACCAGCTCTTGCTAATATCATATCCTTTTTAATTGTTCGACAAGTTTTGACAATTAATTTATCTGTTTTTACAGGAATTCGATTTTCAAGCTGATCATCTTTAAATCCTGCAAAATTTCCTTCTGAGCGAGCAGAACTAGCAACGTTGTGGAGATTCTTGAAATGTTTGTTCATAACATTTGTCCAACAATGAAACTCTCTACACAAGGCTGTTAAATTGTCACTGAAATCAGGTAAATAATATACATTATTTTGTGTTTCAAAATCTATCTGACTATCGCTTGTATTATTAGACAATGCGCTTTCTTTAATCTTCTCAATAAATTTGTAAATGAATGTATGTTTATCACTTGAATCCTCACACTCTAAATCATTTGTTTCTTTATTGATATTGATACATTTATTTTTTTCAGTTATGGTCTCGTCAAACTGAAATGAAATGTTTTAATCCTTTTTACTATAAAACTTAAGGCTTCTTGACATCTTCTATCATTTGTTTTGCTGTTTGATACGAGAAAAACAAATTTGAGAAATTCTGTAAAATTAGCTAGATTGTCAATGGTAGTCATGAAACCTACGGTTCGTTTGTAAAAGTCTTTTACTTTTGTTGGCTGATTAGTTTTATTAAGCCACTTGGTCGTTGTATGTTCTAAATGTGCAACATCAGTTCTTAATTGAGTCTGTAATTTTAACTGACTTTTATTGCCTAGTAAAATTGACAGACACTCGTCATTGTACTACCAAAAAATAATTGTATTAAAAGCCATACATACACATTGCTGAATAGCTTTTCCCATGTCTGTAACAACATATTTTGGTATTCGTGCACCTGACTTTAGCCAATCTCTAAGCCAGTAACATAAAAAAGTAGCATCATTTGTCTCTGATAATACTTGAGCTACCGGTACTATCATATTATTGACATGGGTACATATAACGCTGAGGAGTAAGTCGCTATCTCCATCGGTTCGATCAATCTTGATAGCAACAGATCAAGTAGCATCTAAAGATACTAGGTTGTTTAAATATTTCTGTATATCATTGTAAACATGGATCTGTTCTGGTGACCAGAATGAAACGAACAATTTGTCATATCCTATTTGCCTTATGTACTTATTGAATTCTACATTTTTTTTTAAATTACTTAAAGAATCAAATAAATTTTCTCCTTGCTTTAGGCCCAACTCCTTATACTTATCTTGCTGGGGTGCTTTTTGCAGAACTGATAATTTATACAGTGTAGGAGGTTCACAATCACCATAATCCATATTTTTTTAGCTTCATCACGTCTCCAATTTTTAGGTTTCTTGTGTTTCAATTCTTCTTTTACTTTTTCTCTTTGGGGACCTGCTAAATGTCTCTTTTCATCATGAGGAACACCACGAGAGTTTATTGTAGTGATGCTAAACGTTACTGCACAGTCTGGTAATGGTCTAGTGTAACACTTTGCTCGTAAATCACTTTGGCATGTTTTACAATAACCAATTAGTGTAATAAAGGCATTATAATGATCAATCAACTGCCTTTTAAAATTAAAACAGCAAGGCAGGCGTTCTTTTTCCCAAATAGCTTGACCAATCATGTCTGCCCAACCTGGTTGAAGAACTTGGCCTTCTCGACCATCTTGATAAACCTTTTGGATCGAACTTACTTCTGACCACTGCTTAGCTGTTAATTCAATGTTAAATTTAATTTGTTTTCTACCATTGGTCCTGCTCTTTTTTGGCACTGAAGGTAAATCTTCATCTGTTTCACTGTCTGAATCCGTAGAGCAGTAATCTGAGCTTTCCTCTTCATTGTCTTCTTCGTTGTCAACAAAATCATCTTTGTCAATATGCTTACAACATCTATAATATGCTAAAAGATTGTGTCTGTCTTGCTTTACCATCAAGTACAAGTTTACTGGTTTTATTACATTGTCCAATGATTCACAAACGTCATTCCAAACCACATTTTTCCTACTTTTTAATACACCTTCATCATAAAAAATTTCTTGCAGTAAAAGTTTTTGTAAAATTTCATCTGGTTGAGCTTTTGGTCGAGGACCAACCATTTTGCTAATTATATTTGTTACAAGTTAAACAATGAAATCATATTATATTCGCGTACTAATGAGATTCTACACTTTCTTTGTTTTGACAGATTCGCATGGGACCGATTCGTGGAATTAAAATTCGCGGGATACTGTGGTCGACGTGATCAAGTTTCAGAGTTAAGCTGTGATTGGTGGACAAAAAATTAATCATGAGAACAGTTTCAAGAGTGCAATTTTTTAGGCGGGAATACCGTAAGAAAATTATATTTATATTTTCAATCGATTGTATGTTCCAAAAATTATTATTTTATTGGTTTGGTATATGATATGCAAAACATAATTCAATATTTGAAAGCAACAGTTTATTATTAGTTTTTTTATGTATCTCAACTAGCAGACAAAACAGCAAGAAACACTAACATATTGAACATTAAATGTTTAACACTTAAAAAAAGTGATAAATTTAATTTGTGGTGAATTGAGTGGTCAATTGAAAAAGGTTTTTCTCACTTTTTAATAAACATATTACTAATTTTAATGACTTTACTGAGTCGTAGTATACGTTTGTTTGAACTTAACCTCATATTTATAATGTAAATATTTATAAGCATGAACAGAAATCTAAAAATTTGATTTCAAGGAAAAAGGCATACAAAACCAAGTACAAAACAGCAAATGGATGACACGTACAATCGAAGACAAGGCATAGCATGGCAAAATGACCTATATTTAAAGTTAGTTAAATTTGTGGATGCAAATAATATAGTAATTAATGAAAATACGTACTCAAGTCTTTCTACTGAGCAATTACAACATTTCAGTACAGCGGTTTTCCCAAAATATGGTCATAGAAGATCTCATAAAGACTAAGTTCTCTTTTTTTTACAGTGCTATTATGAAACTATTATTAAAGATCTTTCAAGTACGTTGAATCTAAATTTACACACTTTTTAATAAAAAAGATATGTTATAATAAACTAGTTCTCGTTTATTTCAGATTTTAATAGTCAAATGAAAGTAATTAATACTCTTAAATTACAAGAATGGTTTGACTACAAAAAAGAATTTATCATATCTATGAGCATGTTAAGTATACGAGTAGACATTACAACATTTTTAACAGATCCTAATTACCAACTTGCTCTACCTACAAAATTATACATATTACGTCAGATGCACAGAATTACAGAAGATAAAGATATTGAACCATCTTTATTAAAAAAAACTAAACAATACTTTGTGGTTTAATCGAAAAGAGATTTGCAAAGAAGTCAATACAATAATCTTCAATAGTTTTTTTAATGAAAATGATGTAGACAAAGAAGACTTTTATGGATTTACCTTAAGAGAAAAAAGTATTGCAATTACCAGTAGAAAAATTTTAGATTCTGTTACAAATAGATTCGATGATGAATCAACTATTACACCAAAAGGGAATGATGCGAACAAGATTAGTAATTATATTATTACAAATCAAGATAAATCA
Organism: Nasonia oneida; assembly: GCA_037356405.1. Taxonomy (NCBI): domain Eukaryota; kingdom Metazoa; phylum Arthropoda; class Insecta; order Hymenoptera; family Pteromalidae; genus Nasonia; species Nasonia oneida. Next base: position 65,460 of record JAZHPH010000383.1, on the reverse strand, counting down.
CTAATACCAGATGTACCAATCAATAAAAATAAAAATTCTTTAAAAAGGAAGATGCGTAAAAGATCAGGTAAATTTCAATGGATTTTAAATCAATTTAATGGAGTCTGAATATAGAAACAAGTTAATATTAAAATATTTGTATAATTTGCAGTTATTAGTTTTGACAAAGTATCTGATGAAGATGTGCTTGAATTTTTTAAAACAAAAGGTTAAGTTAAAAACATTTACATGCATGTTCAAGATTTTGAAAAATATCCTAAATATTTAATAATTCCAAATTAATTACAGGTATAAACGATCAGATTGAATTATTGAAAAAATTGATTATTTTAAATATGATTTCAAAAAATAATAGTGCTTTGAAGAAGTTTATGACTGGAACAATTAGGATTAGTCATGAAACTAAACGAATTATTTTGGAAAGTATATATGATGATGACATTTTAAAAGAAGATTATTATTCATTGTTGGATCTATTAATGTCTAAGCGATACTTAATCAAACAGAAAGTGAAGGAAATCAATAATTTATTCAAAATAAATAGTATACATTTTCAAAAGGAACTTGAAGACAAGATGTTTTTTAAAGATCTTGCACCTATATTTTATGAAAGTATGTAGATACACTACTACATATAAGATATTGTCAAAATATTTTATAGTAGTTATTTTATAGTTTGTTTATTTTGCAGCTCTACAAAAACTTAGTGCAGGTGGCTGTACATAGATGTATACGCATTTGACATAGAGTACCGCTAGTGTGTTTATTGGCATAGACAAGCACACCTACGGCTAAAGCTCGACTCTAGCGTCGAATTGGAAATATCCCATGATTTGCGCCACGTGCGCCCCTGGTATTCTATCGTTGTCGTCTGTGTTCGGCAAATTTCGAATGCTTGTATATCAGGGCTTGTATTATATATGTATGAAAATTCACATCTGCGGCTCCAATCAGTATAAAATTATGTTATTGTATTTACTCATCAAGTTTGTATAATGATGAAAAGCTCTCACTTTATTGTTTACAGATAAAATGTCTCAGTTTTCAGGAAGTTACGGTGGTATCCAAATAAATGCTTTATTATTTTTTCCAACAATGTATATTGTTGACATTGTAAAAATAAAACAAACGAAAAATAAAAAATACTTCGTATACTAGCATGTCGACAAAGAAATTATTTATTTAAATGTTATATGTTTCACTTGACTGAATAAAAGTTAAAATAATATATTTGTTGCTTATTTTACTTATTAATAATATTATATATGCACTAGGAATGTGTAAATGAACTTACAGATGAATAGGTGTGAGATTATATTTGAAAATGTGTCATTTTATTGGTTTGATTTTGTATAAAGTTGGTCGTAGCATTTCAAATCTAATCCGAACCCATGTAAGTGTATACTGCGTTTGTAAATAATTTTTAAAAATCCTTTTTAAGCAACTAAATGTAAAAAAATCTGCCTAATTTATCAGCTTAAAATTCTTTGTATGAAAAATTTAAATACATGTATCATAATTTTTTTACCATGGTGTGCGTTGAGTAAGCAATTCTTTATAATAATATTTCATTAAACTAAATGTATGAGTCATGTAATTCGACGGTTGATACAAATTTCTCATCGATTTAGATTACAGTAATTTCTATATAGCTGTTAATTGACGGAAATGTGCAGATATTAAACGACTGTATGGACCCATCACAAGGTTAATTAGAATTATGATATTAGGAATGCATACTACTTAATGTATGATTATTTTTGTTAATCTAAAATGAATCTCACAAATTTAGTAGTGCTCGATTTGGTATAAAAGTAAATGAATTAGCCTTCATTCAATTTTTCTAATTATCAAATTTACAATATTACGCAACGCAAAGCGCAGTATCATGTGCGATCCCCGTCGAAACGATCAACGTTGAATCAATGCTGATTTCAATATTGATTTCAGTCTGAAATCAGCGTTGATTGCATATTGATTCAATGCTAAATCCATGTTAAATTAGTCCGAAAACGCAACGTAGATTTAGCGTTGATTTCAGACTGAATTCGTGCTAGATTTTAAAGTTCAATCAGAGTTGAAATTAAATCGTAAAAAAACCGCCAAGATGTGGGCTCGAACCCAAGACTTTTTGATTAGTAGACGAAAGACTTGACCACTAAGCCATTTTGACACTTGCAATATATATGTCATAATGTAACATACACGGAAACCTATAGGTGGCAAATAGTCTCGAAGCTGGGTACCTTCCCGAGAGCACAGAGAGGTCCAGTTGAGGGTCCAGTCCAGTATTATTATAAAAATCATGATAGAGTAGGTTAATTTTCGGTTATTCTCTATAGGATTCCGTTTATGTTACATTATGAGATATAAATGTAAGTGTCGAAATGGCTAAGTGGTCAAGTCATTCGTCTACACTTCAAAAGGTCTCGAGTTCGAGCCCAGGTTTTAGCGATATTTTTTTTTTACAATTATTTATTTCAACTCTGATTGAACCCTGCAATCCAGCACTGAATTCAGTCTGAAATCAACGCTGAATCCACGTTGCGTTTTCGAACAAATTCAATGTTGATTCAATGTTGATTCAACGTTGATTCAACGTGGATTCAATATTGAATCAACGCTGATTTTAGACTGAAATCAATATTGAAATCAGCATTGAATCAACGTTGATCGTTTTGACGTGGATCGTCTTATTACAAAACTTTTTATTTATACACTAAAGATATGAATTGTAAAATTAAACCACTGATAATAATTTCTCATTGATTTAGATTACATTTACCAAAAGTACACACAGTAATCTAGATAGCTTATAAATGTGTTGACGCGAATGTGCCGATTGAAATAAATATATTTTTGTTACCATGGTGTACATTGAGTAAGCAATTCTTTATAATAATATTTCATTAAACCAAATGTATGAATCATGTAATTTGACAGTTGATCAAGTGGCGCGGTAGCGCCACGAAGGCGAGTTTGAGAAGCAGACGAAGCCGCAGCGCCCGTGACACTATTTACTTCTATATTGGTGTTCGGATTTTTCATGATACAGAAAAAAATGCTTATTGTTACTGTTCGTAAGATTTTTTGACTTATTAGTATGTTTTCTGAGCTAAACTATGATTTCCAACAAAAATATTAGTGAAAAGGCTGCTTATTTTTATAATATGTGAGTGTATAATCCACAATTGCTAAAATTACGTTTTTCTTCTTCAGCCCGAAATGTGAAAGGACCGTTAAGTTAGCCGCAAGAAGTGTTAGGACCATGAAGTTGGCCGCAAAGCTATATACAGATGAGAATTGCTTTCTCAAGAAAATATAATAATATATTACAATATTTTGAATTAAGAGGTTGCCAATGCATACTCTGCGTTCCGGAGCTGTAACAGTAACTAGCTTGCCAGGGTACCCGATGACAAGGTCTAGGTGGTGCGCTCCGTGGTTATTTGTGTCTAGGTGTAAAAATCATTCGAGGAAGGTGTCTAGAGGTACAGGGTGACCGATAACGACGTCTAGATAGTTAGCCCCGTAGTTTTTGGTGTCTAGGTGTAAAAATTATTCAAGGGCGGTGTCTAGATGTACAAGGTGGCTGATGACGAGGTCTAGCTGGTGCGCTCCGTGGTTTTTGGTGTCTAGGTATAAAAATCATTTAAGGGCGGCATCTAGGTGTACGTACAGGGTGGCCGATGACGAGGTCTGGGTAGTTCGCACCGTAGTTTTTGGTATCTAGGTGTAGAAAGAATTCGAGGGTGATGTATATTAGAACAATCAGTGATTTCATCTTAGTAATAAAAATGTTACTAAAAAGCTGTGGTCGAATGGTGCTAAAGATGCTTATATTTTATTTTTACGACTTTTAATATGAAATACTCTAAACAATTTTTAAAAAAGAATTGAAATCTCTAAAAGAAATTAACTCATAAAAAAGTAAAAGGTTAGGCGAGTTTGATATATTCCGCAACAAAATTACAGATAGAAAAGAACTGAGATCAATCAAACAAAGTCAAGTTTATTATATTTAATCGTAATGAAGCAAAGAACAACTCTCAAGATAATTACTATGTAACTTGCCATGCCCGTTTCATTTTGTTTATTGGTGAACAACTACATTTTCTGTTTATATATATATATATATTAGAACGTTATACAAACACTGTAAGTACAATGAAACGCCCTGGTAGAAATGTCATCAGTTCAATGGCTTAGCCATGGCTTATTTAACCAATAACGCTAATGAACCGCTTAGAAAACCGCTAAATAACAGCTTACTGTAATAGAAGCTTATACACAGCTCCTTACAGTTTGCTTAAATTCAGTTTACTACTCATGTGTATACAATTGTGAGGTTAGAACTTTTATTAATAAATATAAATTTACCTATATAATTGATTAAAATTGAAAAAAGGTTAGGAAATGCAAAGGACATGTAACAATTTGTAGAAAATATATTCAAGTTATATTTAGATAGGTTAAGAGGTTAGGATAATTACCAGCTTAATGAATAAGTTTGATTTTATTAATATTCCAATTTTTTACATTTGATACAGTCATTAGATAAGAATTTCACATTTTTCTTGTCATCGGTGATTTTGGACCAAAATCTCAGCATGATATTATGAAATAACAGTTGACGACTTGGTACGGCCAAGTGAAATGAAGTGCAGTGCATGCGTATCATACAAATATTGTTCAGATAGTGGAGTAGGACTGTATCAAATATAAACAATTGGAAAATTAATAAAATGTAACTGATTAATTTAGCTGTTGATTATCCTAACCTCTTAACCTCAAATTAACCTCCGGCAGATATCTTGAAAATTTAGCGGTTCCTAAGCCACATTTTTTGTTAAATTTTAGCTTAGCAACCGTTAAATCTGTTAGCTAAGTCTAAAGGTCTTAGCAAATTCGAACCGTTCATTTTCTACCAGGGCGGGCATGGCAAGTTACGTAATAATTATCTTGAGAGTTGTTCTTTGCTTCATTACGATTAAATATAATAAACTTGACTTTGTTTGATTAATCTCAATTCTTTTCTATCTGTAATTTTGTTGCGGAATATATCAAACTCGCCTAACCTTTTACTTTTTTAAGAGTTCATTTTTTTTAGAGTACAAATTTCTCATCGATTTAGATTACATTTATAGCAAGAGAACAGTAATTTCTATATAGCTGTTAATTGACGGAAATGTGCCGATATTGAACGACTGTATGGACCCATCACAAGGTTAATTAGAATTATAGTATTAGGAATGCATACTACTTAATGTATGATTATTTTTCTTTGGTTATTTAATAACGAATCTCACACATTTAGTTTGCACAATTTAAACATTTTAGTTTGAAAAAAAGTCGTATGATATAAAAGCATGATGCTGCACCTAACGTAGCATAACAAATGTTAAATTTTCCAAAAAAAAAGACAAACAAACAGACAGACGATTACAATTACGATTGTGATCGACGCACCGAGCAAATATTCGTAAGTATCTTTTTAACAGGAATACACAAAATGGATACGTACGAGCGCACGTGCGCGGGGGTGCGCCGCGCTAACACGTATTTGGCGGTAACCGTCGGTGGTATACTAAATAGTTGATTTTACCAACTAAATAAGTATGTGCAATAAAAAGACGTCATTGTGCAATTATAATCGAGGTATGTGCAATTTATTGGTACTCTGTGCAATTCTAACGAAGCTTTATTTGCGGAGATATCGATATTGCAATACTAGTAAAAACCATAAGTTTTTTTTTGATATTTTATAAAAAATTGGAGGGTGTGCAATTATAAATACAAGTATAATCGTAATGTGCTATTAAAAATACGTCGACTAGTATTTTTTTAATACTAAAATAAGTAATTATGCAGGCTGGGGGGGGGGGGGAGGGGTGCAACAACGCGACATAAACCGTCATGAGTTTCATACAACATTTCATAGATGGCGGAACTATGTCGTACGTTGCAGTGTCGTACTGCCATTCCGGCTCCGACATAGCCGTAGCCGCTAGACAGATGGAAGTGCTGCCACTGTCGTGACTGAAGATTAGGCCCGTTACACGCCAAAAGGAACAGAAACAAATAAATACTGACCACTATGTCAAATAAGTATTATCTCGTAGTGCAGAATTTACCAGGAATAGTTTTGTCTGTTTCCTTAGCTGGAATAATGCTATTGCGAAAAGGTCCCGTTGATTATTATTTTCTAATCGTATTATTAACTTATTTTATATGCTATTATCATTACAATCTCTAAAATCTTTTATACATAAATCTATTATTCATATAAATAAATGTATTCGAATGAAACTGCGTAGGTTTATTTAGATTATGCAATTGACGAATCTGAAAAAATTGATCTGTTTCATAAGAATACGAATTTCTTTTATAAAGCATGGTCAGTATATTGAAAATACCATCCGATAACACAACCGGTAATTAGAACAGGAAAAAAAGACGATATTTCCTCTCATCATCGTCTTACCCCATTACAGTTTAATAAATTTATCAACACTATTTGAATATCTGCATACTTTGTGTGAGTTCGTCAGCCAACCTTTAAATATCGGTGAGTGCCTTATGTGAAAAGCAAAGCGTTTCGCTTTTAGCGATGTTTTTTTTTTATTTGTTTTAGAAGGATTATGTATTTATGTTTGTACCACATATCTATCATAAAATAATTATCACCCCAGAATGATTCACTAGTTCCGGTGAATTTTGACATAATTGCTCATTTTAGTGTTTTAATATAGTGTAGATTTATAAAATATGTATAGAAATAATTTAAAAATTATATGTTAGTTTTATTTTTGCAAGGTTTCATGAAAATTTTACTTATGTTTTTGGGATATGCAAGTTTTCGTAATTCATATATCATGAATCAAGAGGCGCGATAGCACTGGCAAGAAAAGACGAAGTTCAGTTCAGGACAGGGTGACCCTATATACTTTAAAATTGGGTTTTCTAACCTCCAACAAAAATCTCGATTGCATTTAAATCATTAGTATTGCGCGTATGCGCAATCTGTTGGTATCTATTTGAAATATATTAAGCGAATCTTTCATCTTTAAAAGGATTCATTTAAATATATTATTACAGCAGTTATAATCTACTTTACCGACATTCGTCTGCTACTCGGTGACACGCGATTGTGCTATTATATATTATGTACATATAATAATGCTATACGATTTTTTTTGCTATACGCGCTGAGATAAAATTAAAGTTGAAGCCACCTTTTTCAAAAAATATCTAAATGCGTATAGCAAAAAAAGATCATTTACTTAACATTTTTATGTTTATAGATTTCACTAGTTTTATTAGTCTTTTTCTTGACAATGATTTTACTTTTGAAAAAAGTTTTTTATGGAGATATTATATTTTGAAATATTTTATGGATATATGTATGAATGAATTTAAAAATTGAAAAACCTTGACGTGACGGAGATTTGAACCGGCGACCTTCTGCGCGACAGTCTAGCACTCTACTCGTTACGCTATGAATGAACTTATGTTAGAATTATAGGTTAAAAAATATCACTCATACACCACAACAATGATTTCGGAATCGTATACTTACTATGTACTTTTGTAAATTGTTTCAAGTACATAAATTAAAAATACCATTTTTGGTATTATAAATGTATCATATATAAAATAGGGTGTCGGTAACACAGATTTCTGTAATGGGTTAATTTTTTAAAAATAAATGCGCCTTCATAGAGTGATCTTTTTTTATTTTAATTTAAATGCGTTACATACTTTTAAAAATGGTCAATATATTTAAAGAAATTTAGACTATCGGTTTAAATTTTTAAGGAGTATTTAAGAAAAGTTGTAATATGCCAGGCTAAGTAAAAGTTAACTTAAAAAAGATTATAAAAATGTTTTATCGATATATTTCATTCTAACTTAATCAAAATGTATATCTACAAAATATTTCTAATATATTTTAAGATAAGATTAATTAAGGAAATGTATTAAAACAACACTTTCATATATACCAACGGGATGTCTCGGGATGAGGGTAAAAATTTAAAAAAAATCAAAATTAGGCAAGGTAAAGATTAGAAATTCAAAATTTATAAACTGAGATTTTGAAATAAAAAAAATTTTGAATTGAAATATTGCGAAAGGTGATATTTGCGGTTAAAATATTGCAAAAGCGATATTTTTAGGAATTTCCAAATTTAGGTTTTCAAAATTATACCTTTCAAATATTTTGGGACTTACAGTTTTACCTTTCGTTATAATTTAATTCGTAATTTTTGCCTTTTAAATATTTATCTTTCAAACTTTTTACCCTCACCCAATAGCGTTTCACGCAAGGAGTATTAAAAAAATATTTTGTGATATTTAATGCTATATTTATTGAGCTTGTCAATTTGAGAAACTTTGATTTACTATTGTCAAAAATTTTTACGTATAAACGGAAAATAAACAATATTTTACCAAAATAAATAATAATAGGTAAAATTTTTAGTAAAATAAAATTGTTTGAAATGCAAAATTATTAAGCGGGCTGGCCAATTTAAGTGTTTAAATGTGGATGATAACACCTATACTGGCCACCCCGCAAACTAATTTTGTATTTTAAATAATTTTATTTCATTTGAAAATTTGGTTTAAATGAATCGTGCAATATGTCCTGCGGTTAATCGTGCGACTAATCACGCGACTAATCGCGCAATCACTCACGTGATTAATCACACGATGAACTGCATGACAAATCACGCAATCCATCCAAAACAAATTTTTAAATAAAATAAATATGTTTCAAATGTAAAATTAATTAGCTGGGTGGCTAGTATAGGTGTTACTATCCGGATGATATCACCCAAATTAGCCACCCGGTTTAATAATTTTGCTTTTTGAACAATTTTATTTTATTAAAAAATTTATTTTAGATGAATCGCGTTGCGTAAAAAGTTCGATAAATTAAAAACACGTTAACAAAATGTAAAAACCGCTGCTAACTGAATTAACAGTATGCTTTCTCAAAGATTATGAAATGTAGATAATCGTTAATTATAAAAAATCAAAACAAGTCAGTCATTTGACTCCAAAATTTGAATCCAAAATCAGTTCTAAGTTGAGACATAGTCAAATAGCATGCAAAATTTTAGCTTATTATATCAATCCGTTCCAGAGTTATAATGAGGACAAAATTTAGTAAATGGATACGTAGATACATACATATGTACATACATACATTTTTTTTAAACATATTTTTGGACTCAAGAACCTCAAAAATATCAAAATTTAACTCAATATTTCTTACTTTGGCGAAACAATTGTCTATACACGTACCGTTCTCACTGTTTTGAGATGGTCTTGTGATTCCTCTAAAAAATGGAGTATATTCATTTTCAAAAAAATTATTCAGAAATTTTTGAGCGATTGTCTTTTCAGCTAAACTAATTTTGTCATAATTAGTTTCCCTTCTATCAATATTAAAATCTCCAAATATACATTGATTTTTTATATTAACCTGTTTAGCCAGGAATTTTCTTACTGAATTAGTAAACTCAGATTTCGATACATCGTGGCACCTGTACATAGCAGAGATCCTGATTGCATCACCTGACTCTAGAAAAGTATCAGAACTTACAACACTCAATCTATCAATTACTTCTATTTTAGTTTTTTCCTGTATATTGTTTTTTATATATAACATGACTCCATCATCCCTATTAATTTTACTGTCATTGTAATAGCTTTTATATCCTTGTAGTTGATAGTATTGAGGATGTTGTAAAATCCATGTTTCCGTACATATTATAATAATTTGTTTTTCTACCAAGCTTTCAATAAATGATTCTAATTTTTCGTAATTCGCATTTAAACTTCTTATATTTACACAGAGAATTAAGTTCTTTTTTTTCGAGATGCTCTTGTTGAGTGATATGATGTTTTCTGCATCACGTTCTATGTTGTGTACGTCTTCAAAATCGAATTCTTGCGCCATTAGTTAATCCTTTTTTCTTAGTCTATTTGTTATACGTGTGTTAACTGCGTTGAGTGACGTAGAAGGCATACCAGATGTACGCATGGTTATAGCCTTGTTTGAGATATTTTCTGCCATACCGACATATCTCGGTATTACAGGTTGTATCGTGTAGTCAGTAAGGTCAATGAACTTTCTTATTTTATTTTGTAGGATACTGCATGCGTGGCTATCTGTTGCCATATGCTCAGTATTATATTGAGTTTTATATTTATTATTGCTGAAGATACAGTTAGGACAATTTAATTTATTACCGGAACAATCTGTAGTCTTATGATTACCTGCACATTTTAAGCATGTGTGATTATTTGTGCACTTAAAGTCATTATGCCCATATCTACCACAATTAAAACATGGCTTGACGTTGCAGTAGTCATGCACCTTACAGTTTTGATAACCCACGAAGATCCTGTTTTTATTCTCTCTCACATGTTCATATAGTTCAGCAGGAATTTCTAATATGACTGACTGTAGATGAATTTTGGAGTTATCATATGAGTGCAATACTGTACACTTCTTGTTGAATTTACTAAAATTTCTTTCATTTATGTCATCTTTAATTTTTTTATTGTCTAGATTTTCAAAATTATCTATTCCAACTACTTTAACCTTTGGATTCTCTATTGTTTCTTTTGTAACATCACAACTTTCATCAAGCTTTTTGTTCAAAACATTATATGCTTTGCTTGCACTTTCTTCTGTTAAACAATCTACTATTATTTCACTCTTTTTCTTAATTAGTTTTTTTGCTTGTATGCTCTTATCTTTAATGAGATAGTGTGTAACAGTATCATTTATTGTGTCTATAGGGTAATCTTTAGCATCTTTGTTTTTAACTATAATTTTTGAGATTCGTTTTGGCTTGTTGTTAGTCATGGCACTCGAAATTACTTGAACATATGTTTTGTTTTTTGAGGTATTTATTTCACTTTTCTGCTTATCAACTAATTCACTCAATAACTTATTTTTTTCTTTCAGTTCTTTATTTAGTTCTTTTAATAGTGCATTTTCACGCTTCAAAATACTGTCCATTGATACACTGTTCTCATCATCATCCTCACTTTCAGCTTCTGACACACTTATTTTATCAGTTTTTCTCAATTTAATCTGAGCAATGATTATTTTGGCTTCATTACTCAGCACATTTGTATTCACTTTCGAGGTTAGGTCTACTTGGTTATGTTCTGGACATAATCCTAGAACTCCACTAATTTTTACTGTCCCGTCAATTTTAGCAAAATCACTAGTATGAAAAGCTTCCTCACATATTATACAAATAACCGTTTTTACTTCCACTTTTGGATGACATTTATAGAAAATTGCTGACTATGAAGTCACCGAGCCCACGCTCGATGACTCGATCTTGGATATACATAATAGGTATAATTGAAAAAGTATGCAATGTGTGATGAAAGTTACTATCAAACTGTCTGCGCTGTATGGAAGCCATATATCTAAAGTGTTGTACACATATTTATTACATTATTTACAAAAAGTTACCGTGATAGTTTTGATTCATTTTTTTCTGTTGGATTTTTCATACCGAAACATATGGGGAATGAATATTAGGCTTTATCGTTCAAATTTTCGCTTGAGTGTCCAAATGCCCTAGTGGAAAAAAAATCTGTGCCAAACTGTGCTAAAACCGTGCCAAAACTGTGCCAATTTACGTCAAAATTGTGGAATAACTGTGTCAAACCATGAACATTTTGGACATTTAACACACTTATAGCACAGTTTGGCACAATATTGGCACAGTTTGTCATACTGAAAATTAATAAAATTGTATCGCAGTGTCCGGCACAGTTTGGTGCAGATTGGCAGCATATTGGCACAGATTGACACAATATTGGCACACTCAGTATGTGAATTTTATGAATGTAAAAAATTCTAAACAACTTCCCTAGTGAAAAA
>JAZHPH010000383.1:4915-48770 GCA_037356405.1 Nasonia oneida | reverse complement strand
GATGACATAGTTTTGATTGGCACTTCTACAACCAGATGAATATTACGCTGTCATTTAAATTTTGACAAGGATGTCTTAATTGTCCTTCTAACTGTAAAATATGGCTTTCACTACACCACTTAAGTTTGAAATGATTTTTTTTTTGTAAATGAAATGTCTTATATTTCTATATTGTTCTGATTTTAATGAAATATTACAATTTTTGTAATGTTTGTCTTACAAAGAAGGTACCCGAACCCGACCTCACCGATTTCAATGATTTTACGATATATTGTAGTACATGTGAAAATAAGAGACACGTGTTTTTTCTTATCGGTTCATAAGCGTATTTAGGGGGTGAAAACGACCCCCAAAGTTAACCCCCAAAAAGCGTTTTTTCTGAATATCTCGCCTTAAAATAAATATTTTTTAACGAAACAAATTCGAGGTTTTTTCTTACAACAAGAGCAAGTAATTCATGGTGATTTGAAGAGTAAGGGTGGCATTCCTTATTTTTTAGGGATCGAAAACATAAATTTTTTGGCATAATTTAATAATAAAAATGTTTCAAAAGCCTAAAAAAAATGGGAACAATTTGAAAACATCCATAATAATAAAATAAAGTTGACGTCTTTCGGCTTTTTAAAAAATATTACCCCTAAGGGGGGTAAACCACCCCTTACACAAAATAATTATAAGTATGTACTTTAATTCATAAACTTTCGTAGGAAGTTCGTATATAAGGGTTTTCAAGGTCGCTCTTTACGAATCTGTTATCAGATTTTGAAAATTTAAAATGGCGGATCCAATATGGCGGACGAAATTAACAAAAAAAATATTATATAATAAAAAAAGGTTTTAGCGACTAACAAAATTCGAAAAAATGTGTTAACATTTATAATAAAACAATAAAGTCTTCCGATTCTTAAATTAATTAATTTTATTTAATATATATTAATATATATTTTATTTAATATATATAAATCGACTTGAATTAAATTTTGTTGCATTCGATTTCGTTCAGTCAGTAAGTATTTGCCGAATAGTCATACCGTATTTTTTAAAGATCATGATTATATTTGTAGTATGCAATTGTTTTAATATTATAAAACGGCTCACATGAAGATTGAAGGATTCATGTGTAAATAATTTACGACTTTTCATTTTTTTTATAAAGAAAGTAAGTATTTTATCAAACTTTATATCATTTATTTTGACAATTATTTTTATTGTAATCGAGATAAAAAACATTAATGAATATTTTTTAAAATGAACAAACTTATTTTATATGCATTAAGTTTTTTCTAACACAAGCTTTTTTAACTTGATCAAAATTAAATTGGCATAGCGCAGTGGGATAGAGAATTTTATTGCGCATCTATTTTCTTCAAGTAAAATGTTTTAATATTTTGTATTGCTTTTGAATTATTTAATAAAAAATACGTTTTCGAGGAAAGAAAATTTTAGTACTTTTTTATTTATTATTTTTTTTATTACTTAAACGGGCATAATCCGTTACATAGTGTCAGTAAAGTGCGTAGTGGCAAGTATACATATGAGATGTAAACATTTTTTTAATTTGCCAGTTTATTTGTATAATTGTTCGTATTATTCGTATTAAGGCTTGCTTTAGGCTCAAAATACGCGGAAAACATAGAAGACAACTATTTGAAAAATAGAAAATGTTGCCAAAATATCGGGTCCTATAGGGGGATACTCTACCTAACATTCATTTAAAACATTTTATGATTGGATTGCAATTTTTTGTACAATTTAACTGTGAAAGTTACAATGGGTCACCCTGTATATCCCATTTCAGTTTTGGCCGTCTTTGGGACTCACAATCAGTTAATATTGAAATAACCTATGCCATTTTCAAAAAAAGTTTTAAAATCCTCTACCGAAATTTCAGAAATAATAAACATTAGTTTTTTTATATTATATAACAAGGGTCAAAGTGGGCCCTACATATTTTTTCCATGAAACATACTAAAATCGATTTTCGCTTCAATTCATAGGCACTAAAAAGGGCATTTTTATACGCATTTTATAGAAATTTAATTTTTCAAATTTCACATATTTTTATTAATGGCTACTATCTGGGACACAGGAATCAAATTGGAAAATTAGAATCGCCTTGGTTTTTTTAAATATTTGAATTAATCTTGGTAAATTAAGAAATGCTTTATTTAAATTGTTCGATAATTACAATCATATAACAAATAAATTGTTTTCTTTTTATTTACATTAGATCTGAAGATGAGAATTAACCCTCTAAATGTTATAAGTTTATTATCGGCTTACTTTGGAACATTACAAATACCACAAAGTGAGACAAATTATAGAGAAATTCAATTGTCGGAGCAAATTAAATATATTTTAATAGATGCAGCAGATGAATTCAATGACATTGAAATGACAGTTGAAGAATCATTGGATTTTCTAGAAGATTTCAAAGATCAAGATGCAAAAATAGTTGAGGATCAAGTACTACATCATATTCATGATTTTTCGAAAGCACCAACAAATGAATGTACAGAAGAAAATAATGAAGTCGATTTTGAATATAAGAAAAGGGCTGTAGAATTTTGGATGGAAAAAATATTTTTCCCGAATGTAGGTACCAACACTATACTATTACTTGACTCCTGGATGATAAAGTTATAGAAGAAACGATGCCAGACAATAAAATTGTTAATGTAAAAATATTACCGACGGGAACAACAGGGAATATCCAACCACTTGATGTATATGGATTCCGTATCTGGAAGAATTTTGTTCGACAATTTTCGGATAATGTGATTTTAATGGATTATGATTTAAAATTACATCAAAGGAATAACATTATTAAATTACAATCTCCAGTGCATAATCAACTTTCCTCACCAAGGTATATTAATCTTTTTAAATATTCCTGGTTTAGAAGTGGTTATATCGATGAAAAACCAGAAGAATTTGACAATCCTGTTAATTATAGTTTTGGAGATTCTTGTAATTCACACTGTGATGGACCAATGTTGCTATTATACGTTGTGCTTGGTGTAAAAAATCATTATGTTTTAAACACTATTTCGAAGATTATCATTATTGTAAACATTTTATACCATAAAACGTACATAACCATGGAAAATTAGAATAAATCTTATATACTTATAATAAGAAATGGCTGTAATTATAAGATCTGTAAAACGATATGCATTCCAAATATGCATTGGAAAAATTCAACTAAATGCTTTTATCACGGAGATTATTATTATTATTATTATTATTATCATTATTATGATATTTATCATTAATATTTATTTCAAATAACTTATGCAATAAATAGTTATTAACAAGTGTGGGACGAGTGTCAATTTATATGAGTCTAGATCATTTTATCATACGTGTTTTGTACGACATTTTCTCTTACAGAGGGCGAAAAAGCCATTTTTAACACTCCATGTATGTACTTCAATATATACTTATAATTATTTTGTGTTAGGGGTGGTTTACCCCCTCAGTCGTAATATTTAGAAGCTGAGAAAGAAAATTCTTTAGAGGAAAGATTACGTACGCCGATTACGGAAAATGTAGAAACAGAAAATGATAATTTTCCAGAAGAAATAGAAAATAGGTCAATCATGGAAAATGTAGAAGTAGAAAAAGAAAAGTCTCCAGAGATAACAGAAAATACGCCAAGCGTACATGAGGAATTTGAAAAATTGAGGAAAAAATACGATTGTTTATATAAAGAACACGTGCAATTAAAACGAAAATATGACGCACTTAATACACAGTATACAGAAACCAGATATCAGATGCTTGCCCAAAAGAGGAACTCCTTGTCCGAGACGTCCACAACTCCCATTACGCAGGTAAAATAGTATATTTTGATGCAAGTGCGAAATGATGAAAATGTTAAGAACATGCGTAGAACTCATATTTGCATGTGTATAGAACATTATTTTCCAATATAAGAGAGACAAAAAAATGTGATTTGTTGTCACGCAGAGAGTGCATGAAATTGCATTTTACACACACTATAAAAATATAAGATTTCCTAAATTTATCTAAATTCCTAAAATTACCTAAATTTAGATAACATTATTCCTAATGTTATCTATTTATTTATTTTATTTTATTTTTTATTTTATTTATTATTTAGGCATTGATTGAAACGTATCCAAGCCTCGTTTCAAAATCAGTGTAGAGATGAAGTTTCTTCAATCGCATCAACAAGTATGGCTATTCAGGATGAAGTTGAACAATCTGAAAAGAACGTCAGCAATAAATCAAAAGCAGAATCTAATTCGTTGCTGTCCGAAAAAACTAAAAAGAGAAATAAACGTGATAAACATGTGAGTGAAGAAGAGTCTGATTCGTCTGAAGCCCCAAAAAAGAAAAAGAAACATCACAAACGTTCGTTAAAAGCAAAACATGATTCGTCGCAGCTCAAAAAGATAAAAAAGCAAAGAATCACAACCAAAGTTCCAGTAGTTCTGAATCCGACACTACTCCTCGAAAACAAGTAAAACGTAAAAAGACTTACAACAGTGAGGAATCGGCAACGGATTCTTCAAGTAAGAAGGTGCAAACCCAAAAAAAAAGATTAAGTAAACAAAAATGTCAGTTACACATTTAAAATATTATAGTAATGGCAATGAAGATGAAAAAAAGTTTTTAGAGTCCTGGGAAAAGGATGAAAGTGGTAGAAAGGTAAGAAATTCCTTAATATTCAGAATACGAATTTAACTAACTATTGTACCCAAGCGCCGGAACTTACGCGTTCTCGATGGTAGTTTCTGTATTTGTTTATGTCAGGATGAGGTGATTATCGTTTTTGTTCATTTGCGGTTGTAATTCGCACAAACAAAATAACTTATATAATACCTGTTTTATCAATATGTTATAAAATCTACGAATGATTATTAAAATTGAGGAAGCGATTAAATTAAATTTTGACCTTAAAATTAGAACTTTGATTGAATGTTCTTAGATTCGCATCTCAATGTAGTTAACTTTTTGGTCATAATAATTTGTATTTATTTATATAAACATAAAAACGTTAACCATGACACCTGTTTATTAAATACGAACTTTATAGTTAAATGCATTTTTATAGATAAAAATGAGACATTTGCTGGGAAATATTTCTATATCAGAGGATAAGTGGACAGAAGCGAAAATAGTTAAAAGTGACAGCATGTGCATTAAGATCTTGTTACGAACACTTTATACGAACGATACACTAAGCAGGCGCTCTAGTTCTGGCTTTGCTTCGTGCAAAACGCCGAATGGTGTCAAAACACGGCAGCGTGTGACACCCGTAAAAAGGCGCATTTTAGAAAGTAAGTAACATACGTTAATAACATTTTAAACACCTTTAAACATAAAATTGTACAACAATAGAAGAAAATAAGCTATTCCTAAAGAGGACTAGGCATGAAATCACAAGTTAATAAGAGTCGAGCCACGAGGGCTGAAAAAATTTCCCCTTAAGGAGATGTCGGCCAAGAGCTTCGCAAATCCGCTAAGACAAACAGAAAATCCGATCGATTCGGTTTTTCATTTGCAAGCTTTATTTAAAAAGTATTATATAATACAAAACAGTGTTTTTGGGACGACATCCCGTTAATTCGAAATAGGTTTTCTCCTCGTATTGCACACCGTATTTTTTGAAAACCTAAATACGTGATACCAGATACTTATAATATTATTTATTTCCGTTTGCAGGATGCTTAAAGTATGTTATCTTAAGAAAGAAGCAGAAATCGAAGAAAGAAATTGATCGTGATGAGTTACGAGACAGAGTGAAAAAAGTCGGAGATTACGTAACTGAGGAAATCGCCTCAGTCATCAGCGCTATAAAAAAAGGTAAATCCCTTAATTAAATGTTTGTTATTAAGTAGGTTACCGCGGAACACAAAGTTTTTGTTAATTTAATAACTAAACATATTTATTTCATCAAATATTGTTCTTGCATTTTTGTTCTTAAACCTGCATAATATCTAAAATATAATATTTTACTTTTTTGTTTCAGCAAATAAACACACCCAGGAAAATAACAATACATAATAATATAAATATAAATAATTTGTAACAATAGTATTTTAAAATTAAATGTTATTTATCACATTAACTATTGAACAGTATGATTTTTTTGGCTTCCTTCGAAAAAAACCTTTGTAATAGTAAAATTTTCGGGTTCGCTAACATTTCATAGAAACGTATTTGGAGTTCGTCTCATACGTTTTAGAAAATGTCCGCGCGGATGGCTGTGTGTATGCAAACCGTGATAATTATTATATAAATAACCGTGAAATCTACAAGGAAGATAGCACTAAGAACGTTCAGAAATTAAAACGTAATTTCCTATAGATGTTCTCCGGGAGTAAAAATAGCCCCCACGTCGGCGAGAGATAGTCTTCGAGGGTGAGATTTCGTTAAAGTATGAAATACGGCGAAATACTCGTGACACCCTATAGACGATGTCCAGGTGTCCGGAGGGACACTCTGGTCGACGGGACATCGTCTACGAGGAAGATAGCCTCAAGCTTGTATAGTACTTACAGAAAAAAGCATAATTTTACTTAAATTTTGTCCAGTGGTCAAAATATAGCCCCCAGGTCGACGAGAAATCGTCTACGAGGATAGGAATTTGGTAATATGTACACGTACGGCGAAATACTCGTGACACCCTGTAGACGATGTCCAGGTGTCCGAAGGGACCCTCCGGTCGACAGGACATCGTCTACGAGGGTGAGAATTCGGTAAAGTATGAATATACGGCGAAATACTCGTGACATCCTGTAGACGATGTCCAGGTGTCCAAGGGACCCTCCGATTGACGTGACATCGTCTACGAGGAGGATGACACTAGGCATTTATCAAATATAATAGAAAAGCTGTGATTGTATCGCAAACGAAAAAATAGTAGTTTATTATTAACTTAAATTATTTGTAACATTATTAATGAAAACTTAAATAATGTCATAATATTCATAATACCAATAATATTAATAATTTTGAATGTTCTTGTATTTGGTTTGTTGTTTGCATGACTCCTCTGCTTAGCTTAATTCATCAGCCCACCATCAAGGTTGAATCAAGGTAACATCAAGGTTGAATCAAGGTTGAATCAAGGTTCCATCAACCTTGATATTTTCAACAGGGATTTTATACAAACTAATTCCTTAAATATATTCAAAAGTCATAATCCAAATCGCGCTAGAAATCCTTTTTAATTTTTGCGTATTATAAGTACGAACATTTTCAAAATATGAAAATTCTAGTAAAAAATTAAATACTTACGCTAAAATTCCTGACATGTGAAAGATTTCAGCAGTTAAATATGCTAGGTACGCCATCACGAAAATAAAAATTGGTTCAATAACACGAACTTGATTTGTAAATCGTGTTACAAATCCAGTCGTGAAGCCCCATATCACTCCAATAATAGTACCACCAATGGCCACAACAAAAAAAGATGCTAAACCAGATAATATATCAGAATATGAAATTCTATGATGTCCCATTTCACTGTAGGCTTCAAACATATGATACAATACCTACAAATATGAAGAAAACAGTTAGGCAGTGAAATTAGCAAACTATTTAGGAAGTCAATGATACTTTATTTAAATAAAGCATATAATATTCATTAAATTGTGCAATAATTAATACAAATTTTCATATGCAATAAAAATGTTTAAATAAACTAGCATGCCACAACGGCCGCGGTGCCTTGCCGCCTTGCATCTCTTCGTATTTTGCGTATAAAGCACGATCACTAACGCTTGCGTTTCGTGCTCGTTATCTAACGTTTTTATAAGCTATATACTTAAAAACCCGTTTTTGAGGATTTGTCCTTGGTTTAAGCATTTTGGAAAAATATTTGTTACACTAGAAATTCAGGTTTTGAAAAATCTTTTTACATTTAACATTTTTATATAAAACGTAGAGCCGCAAAGTTTTATGGCGAATAATTTATTCTTTTTTTTTTGCTTTAAAAAAACGATTTTTGGCTGTTGACTCGAGTTTTAAGCATTTTGATAATTAGATACTAACAGAAAAAAGTTGTACTTGTCAAATATCTACATGTTTTCTATCTAACTTTTTTTGTATAATGCTTAGAATTCGTGTTAGAGCCAGAAAACCGGTTTTAGCGATTTTTGGAGGTGACCTCACTCTGCGTATATATGCGGAATAAAGCTTAAAATAAAACCACAAGTTTTCAGTGATAAGAAAAATTTGTACACAAATTTTTAATCCGATTGATTTAAGTTTTTCAGAGATAATCGTGTAACACCAAAATTTTTATTTATAAATACACGTAAAAATCAAACAAGTTGTGCCCGCATTTTAAAACGATGTAGATGATCGCGATAAAAAGAAAATAGTTTTTTAGTTTGTGCGAGACTGGACCTTCTAAAATTGCAGCCCATTTGTTTGAAAATTGCGTAAAATAGCGCATCTCACGCATTTTTCGCTTACAAAACTATAAGGCACTTTCGTACTGTAGTCATGCCCAAAAATAAGACTATCGATTTCAAAAATAATTTTTGGGAGAGTTATTGATCTATATTATCCAATATCAAGGGGCCAAAACACTTCTAAACTTCAAAAAATTGATTATTATTATTTATTAATTAGAGAATTTTTTGTAAAACGAGCTACTGAAACACGTTTATCGAAGGAAGTTTTTCCCGCAAAGTGATAAGTGAAATATATATAGTCGACAGAGACTGGTATTCCTCAACTAAACATATTGAGGGTACTCAGATAACGATAACCATTCAGATCCCTATTAAAAATGTTACTTAAGATTTTATATAAGAACTTACGTAAGGTCTTGTATCAGATCTTGGCGATCTTGCGCAAGATCGTACATAAGATCTCATCAGCGATTTTTAACCAAGAACTAACATAAAATCTTCCGTAAAATCTTATACAAGATCTTATGTTCATGATACAAAAAAAATATTTTCATCAAATATTCATTTAAGATCTTACGCAAGATCGTATACAAGATTACGTAATATCTTTCCCAAGTTCTTACATAAGATCTTGTGCAAGATCTTACCACCATGATCAATACAAATCCTTTAATTTATAATTTATTCAAGATCTTATGTAAGTTCTTATAAAAGACCTTATGTAACACTTAAAGAGATATCTTCTTATTCATCATTTACTCAAGATCGTATGCAAGATCTTGAATTAATCTCTCTATATTAATAAAAAATCTTTGCCGCCGCCACCACCGCCACCGTTTCATTAATTAGCTCCCCCTCAATTTGGGTAATTGGGTTAAAATTATGCCTTTTTTACGTCATTTTTAACCCAACTTTCGTTATTGGGTTAATAGTGAATGATTTTCACGTAATTTTACTGTTTCTGGCTCCCCCTCATATTTTGGGTTATTAGCTCCGCCTCGTTTTGGCGCCCCCTCATTGGGCCTCCCTCTCATTTTGGCTTGCCTTTATCATAACTTTTCCTTATTTGGGCATCTCATGATATATATTTGACCCTTTTTCGCTTTGCTCGCTAATGCCCCATTTGGATATATAATATGCTATGATTAATTATTATCTATTAATTTACTAAATATGCAATTCAGAAAGTACTGACAGATTTCCACACCACCCAAGAGGTACTGCCATAAATATACTGTAAATTTAGTGGAGTATGCTGTTAGTGCGTTTTTTTTTTTAATATTTTGTTAATAAACATCAACAATGTGTTTTTCTTAAATATCATTATTAACATTTATTACTCTTTATATAAGTCTCTTTACATTTATATTTTCACATTCATTATGTGTTCTTCTAAAATGTTTATTAGACTTATTATTAGAGTGAAATGTATTTTAGTATCAAATTTATTTAATTTTTGTTATTAACGGTTATTAACAAATAAAGTGGTATCCACAGTAGACCTATTCCACTTTTATAATTTGCATTATAAAACTTTTGCTTGCATTTAAAATATACTTTTTTTTAAATAACCTTTCTCATATTTGTCCAATATGAAAACATGTATGTACATTTTTTTATTATGTTTCATATATATTGCTTTTCTATGGACCTATATGAGCACACTACTTTATGATTTTTCTAAAAAAAATTAGATACATACATATAAATATAGTAATAACATGATTACAGCACAATTTTAGTTGTGTAATTTCATATGTCTTCTTAAAATTATCAGTTCTATAAAATCTTTTGTTACAATAAGTACATATTTGTGACAAATAAGGTTATTATGTCTTTTGAATAATATTCCGCATTTGTGACAAAGAAAGATTTTATTGGCTGCATGCTCGCTTAATGTGCCTAAACTAATTTTTCTTAAAATTAAATCTCGAATCACAAATTCTTTAAATGTGTCAAATCCTATGTGAGTTTCTTGATTTTGAAGAGGATCTGATTCCATTTTTTGTTGAATGAATAAAAACTTCCGATTGGGATTTGATCTAAAACAAAACTTAGTATGTTAAATTATGTTTAGCAATCTCGAATAAAAAGTAAGACAATATGCATAACAATAATGAATCTAAAGACGTTTACACTTATAAGTTTAAACAAGTTTGCATGTATTTTTTCATACTTATATTTTTCATACTTATAACATTGTGTTTAAATCTATAAAGATGTTAAGTATACTAAAAAATATTTCTTTAAAATGACAATTACTAAAGTGGATATTATCATCGGAGAACAGACATTTGCACTTATTTAAACGCTTCTGCCCAAACAATATTTTTATAAGTTGGGTATCATCAGTTTCATTTTGAATAAACAATTAATTTTCATTTTTACATCTAGAAAGGGCAACATATAACTGACCGTGATAAAAAAGTGGCTTATGAATATAAATACCAACTGTGTCAAAACTTTGTCCTTGCGATTCATTTATAGTCATGGCAAAAGCCAAAATTAGAGGAAATTGTCGACGGAATATTAGGAAAGGCAAAGATGTATATTTACCGGTGTCTAAAATAATTCTTGGAATAAAAGCAGTAGTTCCCTTTTTATCACCTGTAATAATCTCAGCTTTGTATACAGTTCAATTATTTTCAATCTGGTACTATTGCAAAGACCGTCATTTATACTTATATTTTGAATGAGCATGACAATTGTACTTTTTTTCAAGTCAATTTATGTACTGAAAAACCTGGAATTTTAGAGAATTTAAATATTCTGTTGGATACTTTAATTCTGCATCACTATGAGTTTCATCAACACCTTTATGTCTAGCGTAATTGATACTATAATATATAACTTTCTCGCTATTAATTTTTTAAAATATTTTTTTATTTCTTTGTAAATATCTTTATTATGGGGCGATAAAATGACTCTGTTTAAAAGATCATCATTTGCAGATATAATTGAACCGTACATTTTATTGCATATAATATTAGTTTTCCATTTATCTGGAATCTTACAACTGTCAATATGTGTCCATCACCAATATTTAAAAGAAAAGATAAAAAATTAATATTTTCCGATCTCATATTTATCTTTAATTTTAAAACCTTGAAATTCTCCAGAATATACACGAACAAATGCTATAATTTCCACTTCACTGCCGTACGTACCATTCATTGACATATGCTTTTTATAAGTACTTCTATCAGTAATTTTTAAAGATTCGTCGTCTACGATAAATGGCTCAAAATATTCACAATTCTCATAAACATGATTTACAATTTTAGCTCTAATTTTTATATAATTTTCTTTCGTATTAAACAAAAAATATAAAAAGCAACGAAATAAGCAATTTCCATCTCCAAGGATTTTTTTTGTCTATTTCACATTCTGACATTTTATTGGATATTCTGTACATCTACTATGTCAAAATTTAATAGATTATAAATACTTAACTTTCAATGTTGTGTATGGTTCTCTTTTTCTCTCTCTCCTTCTCTCTCACCTTCTCTCTTTCAAATGATTGCAGCCTGGATTTAGAATCCCGCACAATAATTTATACATAAAAACTCGCGATTTAATTTTGAATTCAGTTTTATAGGAATAACCAAACTAATTGTGCATATAGCATTAAAAAATCGCAAGTAAAACTTCGAATTTAACTCAAACTTAACCAAATTTTTGACTTGACGTGAATACAAAGCTGCCAAGAATTTGTTGTTATATGTTGTTGATACGGTTGCTATGCATTATGTTATAGGTAACCTCTGCGAGTTTAAACATAATAGACTTTCGAATATCTAATACAATTAAAATTACAACTGCAGTATTTTCAACTTATAAATTACTACCTATTTTAAAATTGGGGGTTGGCGAGCGAAGCGAGTTCACTTCAAAAATTAATCATTTTGGAATGAACAATCAAAATCATAATGAGAAGATTTAGAAATTATACAATTAAAAACGAAAATTGAAATTAGGGAGTTGGCGAGCGAAGCGAGCAGGGGGTACCCCCCCCCCCTAGTTATTAATAAAAAGATTTCTTTTGATCATGGCGGTAAGATCTTGCATAAGATCTTATGTAAGAAATTGGGAAAGATATTACGTAATGTTTTATGCAAGATCTTGTATACTATCTTGCGTAAGATTTTGAATAAATATTTGATGGAAATAATTTTTTTTTATCATGAACATAAGATCTTATGTAAGATCTTCCGTAAGATCTTATCTTCATTCTTGGTCGAAAATCGCTGATAAGATCTTATGTACGATCTTACACAAGATCTTTGACAAGATCTGATATATGATTTTACGTAAGTTTTCACATACGATCTTGAGTGAAATTTTTAATAGGGATGAGATTTAGAGACTCCATACAGTAACAAAAGGTAAGTACATAGCAATAAGAATCCACCCTACATGTTCACCTGCATATACATTTTTACACATACTTGCATGCTTCTCTGCGAGTGGCACTGCATGGTGACCTATATAATTATGTGCATACTGTGCTACATACAAGCATGCAGGGAATTGACGGAAAGTCTGCATGAGATTATGCATGTTGATTTACATATTAGGATCTGCATATGGCTATGCATAAAACTGCTGAAGAAAATTTGATTATAATATTAGTGTACTGACTGACCATTTGCCTTCTATTTTATTTTGCTACATGTTAACCTGCTTACACATGCATGAACATTCATAGCAAATCAAATTGCTGGTTACTCCGCATAGGCTTTAGGAGACTACTCTATAGACCATTCTATAGGCAGACTCTATAGGCAGGATACTCCGCAGATCACTTTGTAGCTGTTCCAGCAGCATTTAAAAATACCTTCAAACGAACCCGGTTATAAATATTCATAAATATTTAGTATATGATTATATTATATGATTTTATTTATATTTTATAGTCTTAAATCATTATATGCTAAAATCATATACTAAAATTACATATACACTTTTAGTATATCAAATACTGTAATAGAATTCTATGCTGTCTGCCCTCATTGCAAAATGTATTTTAAACAGTTTCCTTAGAATATTTTCAAAAAACTAGCTTATGGTGTAAAATAGCAATACAAATCATGGAAAAAAGTTGGATAGGGCAAACGAGGCTTTATTTTAAGATACAACAATTCAAAGTTTTCATCCCATGCTATCAGTATATCTATATAGGTGCGCAGTGTTCCTCCTTTTTACAAGTTATACGAGTATTTTATACTCTAAACAATTTATATCACCATTCTAATGTTTGATACTATGAATTGTAAGGTTTTGACATTAGACAACACTGTATAATATCTTAAAAAAGAAATTTTCTAATAAAAACCCTAATTGAGCACCACTTCAGCCGGCGAACTAGCTTAAGTGATAGAATTAGGAGTAGAAGGAGGAGATAAAGGAACAACAACAATGACAGGGTTCGACAGGAAACAGATGGCAGAGTTGGAATGGAGGATAGAGGAGAGAGAAAGAGACAGACAGAAAAATAACCTGGTGATTTCAGGATGGCAAGAAGAAAAATGGGACAAAGAGACAGTGGAATCATGGATAAAGAAGAAGCTAAATATAGAGGTAAAGATAAGAAAGACGTGGACAATAAAATGAAAGACCTGCAGGCTAGGGCTAGAATGCGGAAAATGGGAGGAAAAAGGGGCGATTATGAAAGAAAAGTCGAAGCTACAAGGCACAAACATCTTCATAGATCACGACCTAACTTGGAAAGAAAGGAGGAATAAGGAAAAAATAAAAGATGCGGCGATAAAGCTAAGAAAGGAGAGAAAAGTGGTGAAGATAGGATACAATAGGCTATGGATAGATGGGGCAGAGCACACATGGAATGAAAGGCAACAGGAATTTTTTCGGAGCAGAAGAAGGACAGGGGAAAGTAACAAAGAGAAAACGGAGAAACATACGGATAGTTAATTGGAATATAGCGGGCATAAAAGGATCAGATGAGGATACACGGAAATACTTGAGAGGATTTGACATAATCTGTCTACAAGAGACATGGATAGAAGATAGAGAGGGTACATTCTGGAAAAAGAAGCTGGTTGGCTTCGAGTTCGAGACAAGGGATGCAAAAAAAGGGGGAGAAAGAGGAAGAGTAAAAGGAGGTTTAGCAATTGCAATAAAAATAGATGAAAAGGCAGAAGAGGTAGAATGGATAGAGGAAAAATCAAGTGAATTCATAGGGGCTAAAATAAAAAAGAAGGGAGAGACATGGTGGATAGGGACAACATACATGAGAGAGGAAAAACAGGAAAACTATAAAGAAATAGATGAACTGATAGAAAGGGCCAGAGGAGAGAAGGTGCTAATATGCGGAGATGTGAACGCAAGAACAGGTACGGAAGGAAGAGGACTGGATGAGAAAGGAATGGCGGAGGTAAGAAACTCTAAAGACGAAAAGAAAAACAAAGAAGGGGAAGAATTGATGGACAGGACAAGAGAACTAGGCTTAAGCATTCTAAACGGAATCACAGAGGGAGATGAACAGGGAGAGTATACTTATATAGGAGGAGCGGGCTATTCTGTAATAGACTATGCCATAACAAATGAGGAGGGGAGAAGAGGAATAAAGAGAATGAGTATAGCAAACAGGCTAGAATCGGACCACAACGCAATGGAGATAGAGGCAAGTACAGAGGAATGGGAGAGAGAAAAAGAGGAAAGTCAGGTTGAGACGGTAACAGCGTGGACAGAAGAGGCAGTAGGACGCTTTAGAAAGGGTCTAGAGAAAGCAGAACAAGCGACAGAATGGAAAGATTTGAAACAGAAAATAGAAAGGGCAACCAAGAAAAGACTAAAAAAAAGGGGAAGGAAAAAAGGAACACCTGGTGGGATGAAGAGTGCAGGAAGAAGAAAGCCGAAGTAAAGAGGATAGGAAGAGATATAAGAAGAGGAGAAGAAAGGAGGGAATACATAAAAGCAAAGAGGGAAAGGAGGATACTCGTGGAGAAGAAGAAAGAGGCGGATATGGAAAAGAGGATAAGGGAAGCGGGAGAGGACAGGTCAGGGAAGAAATTCTACACCTAGGAGAGGAAGAGGAAGAGGAAAACTCAATTAGAGAAGAAGGATCAGAGGAATGGGGAGAGGACTCGGGAGAGGATAGACAGATAACGGAAGAAGAGGGGAGGAATGCCATAAGAAAAATGAAAAAAGGTAAGGCACCGGGGGCAGACGGGATACAGAACGAGGTATGGTTGTACGGGGAGGAACAGGTGGAGAGTTAACAAAGATACTAAATGACATATGATCGGGAAACAGAATCCCAACAGAGTGGAAGACGGGTTATCCCACTATTTAAGAAGGGGGACAAAGAGGATGCAAAAAACTATAGAGGGATAACGCTGATGGACACAGGGTATAAAATCTACACAGAAATAATCAGAGGAAAAATGGAAAGGGTACTAGAGAGAAATGGGATGCTGGACGATACACAAATAGGTTTTAGAAAAGGAAGAGGGACGGCGGACGCGATATACATACTGAGTAAAGCGATGGAAACAGAACTCATGAAGAAAGGTGGGTAAGTGTGCGCCTTCTTCGCGGATATGAAGGCAGCGTTTGATAAAGTGAGAAGAAAGGAGATATGGGGAATGATGAGGAAACTGGGTCTGGGTAGTAGAGTTAGGGACAAGGTAAAGGAGCTTTATGAGGGCACAAGGAGTGAATTAAAAATTGGGAATAGAAAGGTAGGAAGATAGGAGGCTTCGAATGCCACAAAGGTGTAAGACCTTTGTGTCATTCGAAGTCCTTAATAAAGGATGCCCGCTAAACCCGACGTTATTCAACGTAGTGATGGCAGACGTAGACAATGAACTAAGTAAAGTGCAAGAAGGAGGGATCGTACTAGGAGAAAAGAAATTTTGGTCTTTATCATACGCGGACGATAAGGTACTTCTAGCGACGAGCACAGGAGGATTAAAGCAGATGCTTATAAATAGGAAAGGGCTGGAGCTAAATACAGAAAAATCTAAGATCATTGGTATTTAAGAATGGAGGAAGAAGGAAAAAAGAAGAGAAATTCTACTGGGAAGACACAGAACTGGAAATAGTAAAGAGCTTCGACTACCTAGGATATACACTAAAAGAAAATGGCAAGAAGGGGGGACAGATAACAAAGCTAAAGGAGAAGGCTAACACAGTGATGAGCTCAATGTGGGGGCTAGGAGAAGAGCTTTTCAGAGACAACTGGGAACTAAGGATGAAGTTATTTGATGCAATGGTCAAAAGCGTATCAGAGTATGGGGCAGAGATATGGGGATGGAAAACAAAGAAAGATTTAGAGAAAATACATAGGAAGTACATGAAATGGGTATTAAAACTGGATAGGACAACGCCAGAGCACATACTGCACCTAGAGACGAAATGATTCAGACTAGAGACAAGGACAAGAAAACGGACGATGAAGTATGAGGAAAAACTATGCAAAGCGGAGGAGGGCACACTATGGAGTGAATGTTGGAGAGTTTTAGAAAAGGAGACGGGAGAAAGAAAAGGAAGGAGAGCGCAGAAAAACAAGAGAAGAAGAGCTAAACAAAAGAGGATGGTCAATAGCGGAATACCATAGAAAATTGAGAGAAGGAGAGCAGGTATGGATAGAAATAGAAAAAGTGCACAAGGATATGCAGATCCAGACATGGGAAGGGAAAATGAGAGACTCAAGACAAGCAAGAGATGTAAAGAAGCTAATAAACCAAACAGGAGAGAGGCCTGAGTATCTGAAAAGAGGAGGAAACACGGGGAAGAGAGATTTAGCCACGACAACAAGATTCAGGATGGGGAATGAGGCCAGAGGATACAGATATTGGATGAAGAAAGAGGAAAGAAGATGCAGGTTATGCGGAGAAGAGGAGGAAATGCTGGGGCACATCTTTGAACGTTGTAGCTATACAGGAAGCAGCGTGGAGGTCTGGGAGAACACGCTGAACGGAGAGAGAAAAAATTTGGGGAAACTGTATGGAGTTCTTTGGAAAAGAGAAGAAAAAGAGAAAATAGAAAGAGGATAGAGGAAGAGCAAACGAACAAGTAGAAGGAGCTTTCGAATTCAGATGGGAGCAATTAAAAAAAGAGAAAGATATAGGAAAAAGCGGCAAGAGTGAAAAATCAGAAAAGGAACTAGAGGAAGGTGAGAAAGGAGAAGGGACTTTTTGTGAACAGGGGAGCAGGTAAACAAGAAGCAAAGGAAAAGTAACTAGAAAGAGAACTAGGTAGATGACTAGAACAGAAGAGGAATGAGGAAATGAAACAAGATGGGAAACAAGGAAACGTACAAGCAGACAAAAATACACACGGGGTGATAAAACGAGATAGAGGTTAGAAGTATCAGAGAAGTGAAAGTGAAAAGCAAAGAAAGCGAAGTAGGGTAGCAGAAATGTCGAGACAAGACAGAAAAATAGCAAGGGAGATAAGAGATTTAAAGGAAGAGGTGGAGACCTGGAAAATCAAGATGAAGCTGGAAAGAGAGAGAGGAGACGGATTGGAGAAAAGAATGCAAGAGATGAAAGAGGATATGGAGGTAATGAAAGCGAAAATGAAGAACTGGAAAAAGAGATGGAAGAGGTAAGAGAAGCAGTTGAGGAGAAGGAATCAAAGGCGGGAACGATGAAGAGGAAGCAGGAAATAAGAGGAGGAAGAAGAGTCGGAGATAGTATGGATAGCAGGAGCAGAAGAGAGGGAAGAAGAGAGAAACCGAAAAAAAGAAAAGTGAAAATAAATGTATGGTGTGGGAAAGAGGGTTGATTGTGCACCTAAATAATTGGAATGAGGAGGACTCGTTGAAAGAATGTATGGAGGATATCATGGAGGGAGTAGCATGGGAACTAGAAGACACGAGAACGGAGGAGACAAAAAAAGTAATTTTCAAGAGTAAAGAAGATATGGAGAAAATCTAGGAGAGGAGGGCAGAGATTGGAGAAGGAGGAAAAATTAGATTGGAGCAGTGGCTCACGCACGAGGAGAGAAGAGCCAAAGCACTCATTATGAGAGAGCTAAGGAAGAGAGAGGAAGAGGAAAAGAGGGAGATGGAAGATGTCTGCAGGAGGAAATAATAGCAGAAGTGGAGGGAATGAGGTACTCATGGGGCGAGGAGAAGGAGTGGATAGTGAAAAGAGGAAAGAGGGCTAGGATCCAAGTAGAAGAAAAAAGATACAAAAGATGGAAGGATGAAGACGAAGTGGAGGAAGAGGAAGAGTGAAGGAGTGACAGAGACAGTAGAAGAAAGGAGGGAGATGGGAAAAAGCCCATAGCTCGCCTACAAAAGTGGAGGAGCAGGCGTACACGCGCACTCATACACACACGCACTCACGCGCTCACACAAACACTCACGAGCACAAACACATCCGTACACGAAACAACAGAACATACAAACACGCACACAAAACATAACCTAAAACAGACACACAGCACAGACAGACATACACAAAAGGAGACAAGAGGATGAAAATAAATAAAATTAAAAAAAATAAATGTAATATAAATGATGTCATAAAGTGTACAAAGGAAGAAGTTTGTGAACCCCAGAGGGGAGACACAATAAAGCTTAATAATAATACATAAACTTCTATCTACTTGAAAAAAATCTCTATCCTTGCATTCACCACTGTGTGAATTAGAATCATTTTCTAACCGCTTGAAAGTAGGAGCCAAGTGTTGGTTTTATTACTAGTGTTGCGAAGCTTAACAACTTCTATAGTAGTTATATTCACACTGCCGATCAGGATACTTATCCTGTTAATCACAGTGCTGAATATAAACACTCAAACCGCGAGAACATTTTGCCCCTTTGTATTAAAAAATATATTCGCTTTGCAAGCGATTGCTCAGGACTTGTTCCTGTTTAGTAGTTGTTCCAAAGTCAAGTCAAAAATAAAAAAATTAATTAAATTCAAAACCCAACATTAATTTACAACCTAAATTTTCGATTTGGTTATTTATAAAATAAAAAGTTTTCTCTTTTCTTTATTAAATATTGTCCCGGTGAACATTCTTATTTACGCGCGACAAAACTCACCCCCATCTATTTGCGGCAACGCAAGGATAGAAAGGAACGACTTACTTTCTAGAGATTCAGATTTGGTTCGAAAGGACTGACTCCAACGTGAGATAAATATGAAAATGCTTGTTTATCAAGAGGTATTATTAGTACTAATAAAGAATAAAATAAATGTTTAGCGGAAGCTGCAGTATTCAAGTTTCCAAAATCCTTGTGTGAATTATTTGCATACATTCTTGTATTTCAAAAACCTATTAATTCATCAGAATTATACAATAAATACAAACATCACTTTATAGCTTCGAAATTACCAAAAATCCAAGTAGATCAAAGAGCTTTGAATAACATAGAAAGTATTTTATTATTACATGGGTTGAGACTAAATGATTTTCATATATCCAGTATCGAAAATAATTACGATGATGAAGAATATAATAACGAATTAAAAGTATGTAATGATGGTGAAAATTTAGAAACATTAATTGATTCTTTGTCTGCCAATCAAGAAAAAAAACCACTGCAAATTCTTTGGCACGTAGCTGCCTTCAAGATTATGTTTTGGTTTGATATCAAAATTGTTTTTACTTCACATATCATTCTTCAAAGTTTTTGTACTTTTTGACATTCGTCACGATAACGGGTGCCAATCTTAGAAATAAACTAGTCTATAAAGTTATAATAACCTTCAATAATCATGTCTTTTTCTAGAAAGGTTCGAGTTAAAACGATTTTAAAAAAATATGCTTTATGGTATATAACAAAAGAACGGCGAATGATAGTATAAATTTTCGGCAGTAAAAAGATAGGTTATTTTATTCTCTTTCAGGTACATATCAAGCAATTCACTTCTATTAACTTTTCCTATAAACTTTATTAGAAAAAACTAAAATCTCAAAACTAATAAATCACCATAGAAAAAAACGCGTTCACAAAATGTAAAAACATACTGTTTTCCCACTATGTACTAGTAAAAACAAAGAAAAAGAGACTTAGGGGGTTAAAATCCACTGAGTAGATGCTGAGTTGCAGGCGTATACGGACGAACGAACACACACACACATCCGTATGGACATTTTCTAAAAACACTATTTTTCGACTAATAATAAATCAAAACACACTTTCTACGTGTTTTTACAAAAACTCTAAAAATTACTATTATAAGGCTTCCTTAGAAAGGAAGCAATTTATGACCTAATCAGAAACTTAGCAGGAATAAAGGTATTAGATGAAAGGGCATGGGGTTACATAAGAGGGTTTGATGTTATCTGTCGAAGTTAGAGCAAAAAATGCGAAAAAGAGGGAGAATAAGGGAGAGTGAAAGGGGGAATGGTGATAGCAGTAAAAATAGGAGATAAAACTGAGAAAATAGAATGGATAAGGGAAAAGACAAACGAATTTAAAGAAGCGAAGATAAGGAGATGAGAGGATACATGGTATATAGGAACAGCATTCGTGAGAGAGGAAAAACAGGACAACTATAAAGAAATGGAAAAGATGGTAAAAAAGGCCAGAGGAGAGAAAGTGATATGGTGCAGAGATATGAATGTGAGAACGGGATTTGAAGAAGGTGGAAAAGATGAAGAGGAAATCGCAGAGACACGGGTATCGAAATACGAAAAGAAAAACAGAGAAGGGGAAGAATTACTAGACAAGATAAGGAAGCTTGGCCTCATCATAATAAACGGAAATACAGAAAGAGACAAAGAAGAAGAATACACATACATAGGAGGGGCAGGCTGCTCAGTGATAGATGACGTAACAGCCAACAAGAAAGAAGAAAGAGGTTGGTGAGGTTAGTAGATTTGGTGAATTGGGCTCTGCTACTAGAAAAACTTCTTTCAATCGGGTATTTAGAATTTATAAATACTGTGAATTTCTTCAAAATTTAATTCACTACAAAAAAGCCTGATTACTTTTATGAAAAAAACCTTTCGTAAAAAATAACACAGAAAAAATTGGAAAAGAAAGAACTTTTTGGTCGAATCCAATAGGCGTTCGCCGTGGGTATCTTAGAAATTTTATACGAGGCGAGTGCCTAAAAAGAAGGCTAAAATGGAAAAGAGGATAAAAGAAGCGAGCAAAGACAGAACCGGGATGATGAACTAGGAAGTGATAAAATGTAGAAGAAAGAAGAGAAGAATAAGATGTAGCAGTGCAATAAAAAATAAAGAATGAATAAAACATTCCGAAAAACAGTTAGGAGAGAAAGAAGAGAGAGGGGAGGAAGCAAGCAAACGAGGGACAAAGGAGGACGGAGAGTTTACAAGAGAAAAACAGCAAATTACTGAAAATAAGGTGAGAAAAGCAATAAGAAAAATAAAGGAGGAAAAGGCGCCAGGAGCAGACGGTCTACAAAACGAGGTATGGATATACAGGGAGGAACACGTAATAGGAGAACTGACAAAGATTCTGAATAGTAATTGGAAAGGGGAAAAAGTTCCAGCGAAATGGAAAACGAGGCTTATAACCCCTCTATACTAGAAAGGGAAGAGGTAAGACTTAAAGAATTACAGCGGGATCACTTGAATGGACACAAGATACAAAATATATGCAAAAATAATAAGAGAAAAAATGAAATAAAAAGTGTAATGGAATATGGGGCGGAGGTGTACGCGGTGGTAATGTAAAGGTAAGGAAGAACTGGAGAAGATACAGAGAAAATATATGAAATGGGTAATAGAGCTGGACAGAAACTCACCGGAACACATACTACATCTGGAGACGAAGCGGTACAAACTCGAAACAAGGACAAGGAGAAGAGCCATGAAATACCAGTCCAAATAAAGCAATGCAAAAGAAGGTACCTTGTGGAAAGAATGCTAAAGAATTTTGAAAAAAGAAGAAAAACATCGCTAAAAGCGAAACGCTTTGCTTTTCACATAAAGCACTCGCCGATATTTGAAGGTTCGCAGATAAACACACATACATGCTCACACATAGACACACATACACACACAAAGTATGCAGATATTCAAATATTGTTGATAAATTCATTAAACTGTAATGAGGTAAGACTTGACGATGAGAGGAAACATCGTCTTTTTTTCCTGTTCTAATTACCGGTTGTGTTATTGGATGGTATTTTCAATATACTAACCATGCTTTATATAAGAAATTCGTATTCTTAAGAAACAGATCAATTTTTCAGATTCGTCAATTGCATAATCTGAATAAAACTACGCAGTTTCATTCGAATACTTTTATTGATCTGCTGCAGCAAAAAATAATGTTGAATTTAATGACCATTGATTTGTGTATAAAAGATTTTAGGGATTGTAATGATAATAACATAAAATGTATAAGTTAATAATACAATTAGAAAATAATAATCAACGGGACCTTTTTCGCAATAGCATTATTCCAGCTAAGGAAAAAGACTAAACTATTCCTGATAAATACTGCACTACGGGACAATACTTATTTGACATAGTGGGTCAGTATTTATTTGTTTCTGTTCCTTTTGGCGTGTAACAGGCCTAATATTCAGTCACGACAGTAGCAGAACTTGTCTAGCAGATACGGATATGCCGGAGCCGGAATAGCAGTACGACAATGCAACGTACGACTAGTCCCGCCATCTACGACATGTTGTATGAAACTCATGACGGTTTATGTCGCGTTGTTGCGGCCTATAGTTTTGGACTTGTTAAATGACGACCGCGCCACTGTGTGCTCTCTCTTAAATAAATGTTCTTATCTAAATAGTTCTTAATTCTGTTACTATAAGGTTAAATGAGATTTATATTTATGGAGCAAATGATATCATTCTGTGCGTTAAAAGTATAAGCTAATGTATTTTAGCAAATTAATAATTTTCAGATTTTCCGTAAAAGCCATAAAGTCATGCTAGCAAATTGTGTAAGGAGTGAAGTTGCCTTTGATTACTAATAGTGTTATTCTATAATTACATTTATGTAGTTTATGATTTAAATCGTTTGTCGAATTTTAATATTAAAGTTTACACTCCATATTTAGTTAGTATTTTAGATTTTAGTTTGTTTTGACTTTTTAATTTTAAATTGTAAATTGTATTGTATATATTGTTGGTGCATAATAATATTGTTTGATTAGTTATTATTTTTCTCTTATTATTAGTGATATGCGTGCGTGTATGTATACAATTTGTTGAATTTCACAAGTGTTCCATGCATGCGTATCCTGCTTTCAATAAAGTACTTCAATGGAATTATTAGATAAGTGATTTATTATCAATTAAAAAGAAAAATTATTAATTAAAACTTTTTCTATTAAGCATTTACCTCGTGGAATTTATTTTATTGTTGCAGATTCTTCAATGTTTATGATGTTTGTAGCAGATGAATTTTTCAGTTCAGCATCTTGACTAGTAAAGTATATTATTTTTAATTTATTAAAATTATTATTTATCTTGCATATAAATGATTTTGTTGCATTTTATTGGAAAGTATAATGTCATTGATATTTCGTTATAGTCAAAAATTGCATAAACATTTGTTTATGGTTAAAATTATAATTGAAATATTGTTCTTATTTTAATTTGTATTATTAATATTAATATTAATTTTTTAATGCAATAATGATTGTTATTTATGATTGTTATAATTTGCTATGTATAATCTAGTTACAATTTAATTAATGTATACATTAATTACAATTTAGTAAAAATATCTTGTTCAATATTTGTTTAAGAAGTCAATTCTGTGATGCAGTAACCATATATCATTGAGTTAATGATTTACATTTTTATAATTTATATGTATTTTTATAATTATGAGGCATAGTGTTACGTTCAGAGCAAGCAAGATTAAAGATTTATCGTTTTAGACTTTGTGTTTATATGCGGTAGTTGTATATATTTATACATGGTGATAAAAGCAATATAAGTGTCTTGCTGTTGTCAGCCATAGCAGAGCAGCACAAATTTTGTGTACGACATGACAAAGTAATGGTTGACAAAGACAAGCCTCTACCGTTCACAGGCTTACAGGATATGGGCTGTGCAATAATATATTGTGATGATGCGTGTGCTTTTAAAAAACAAATGAGTGATAAGAAAGTTACAGGATTAGAAGATTCACGAAGACAGAAGAAAGAGAAGGTTTAGTCAGAAAAAAGGTAAAAGGAAGTGGGGTAAAAACATTCTAAAAATGTAGTCTAAGCATGGTGTAAAGTTTAAGTGAAAAAAAGTTCGTTCAAAAAAGTATGTAATGTAATATAAGGTTATTTTGAAAATTTTGTCTAGGCGTTGTGCAGAATATCGTATATTTAGCATATATAGTGAGTTTGAGTGAAAAAAGTTGATTCAAGCAAGTGTGACATGTAATATAAGGTTTTCAAGAAATTTAGGCTAGGCGTAGTGTAGAATATAGTATATTCAATATATATATATATATATATATAGTGAGTTTGAGTGCAAAAAGTTCGTTCAAGAAATAGTATGAAGTGTAATATAAGTTTATTTCTTTTGCACCATTTTATTCGTTATGTTTCATTTTTATCAGGCAGGTCGACAACAGTGCTAAATATATATTGTAACGTATATTTTTTAGAACATAATAAAACACGTATAGCTCCGTTTATAAGGGAGAGCATATAAAATAGATGTTAAAATAAATGTTTAAAATATGGCCTAAAACGCATTTGTATTCAATCAAGATATAATATAAAAAAGGAACAATTTCTAAAGATTACTTACCGTCGTTTGCATAATAATGCTTATTTATTTCATCTTAAAAGTTTACAGATAGAAATCTATTATTATAATTAAATATACTAAATATTTTTGTGATTCAATATTTCGAAGAAAAACAAAGTATAAATTGAGCAAGCGTTAGCTAGCGAGGTTAACTAGCTAGTTAAGTATTAAAGCGTAACCTAAATGCGGTCAAATTTTGAAAGAAGCTGGAATTAAGCTTTAATGGCTCCGAGATATGCTATAGAAATAGCAAATCGAACATTACAATATATCATAAACAATAATTTGCCATTTGGAGGAAAACTTATTATACTAGGAGGATATTTCAGGCACTCCTACTAATTAAAATTAAAGGAACTGTAGGCAAAACTCTAAATCTTTGCATTAAATATAGTAAATTGCGAAAACATTTTAAAAACTTTACACTAGCCACGAATATGAGAGTAATGCCTAATGGAATTAATTTTGCAAAATTTTTATTTAAAATTGGTAACGCAACATGACTACCTCAATATTTCCAAACACTGCATTTTCAAAGCAAATAATAACATAGCTTACCATTTGTTCGGTAAATTAATTGAAGAAAAGCGATTTAAAGTAATAAGTAAATGTGCCATACTGTCAGTTCGAAATGTTGATGTTGATGAAATCAATAAACAAGTTACAAACTTATTACGTACTACTTTACGGGTATATACAGCACTGAATATTGCAATACCGGTGAATTAAAAGAAATACTTTTGCCAGAACATTTGAATTCTTTAAATCCATCCAGTCTCCTCCATATAAATTACGCTGAAGACAATATTGTATTATAATGTTTATTAGAAATATAAGTATCAATGAAGGTTCATGTAACAGTACAAGATTAAGAATCATAGATTTTTCAACTACTTACTTAAAAAAAAATTTTAACTGGTGATAACGCAGGCCGCGTTGTTTTTATAAATTGCATTACATTATACTGTAAAAATGAATATCCTTTCACATTTAAAAGAAAACCCATTACCCATCAAATTAGCTTTTGCAATGACTATTAATAAATCACAAGGCCAAACGTTTAATAATATCACTAACGTGATTCATCTCGCTTCTAACGTCGCTCAGTTGAAATATATATTGCAACAGTGATAAAATTCAAGTTTTATTATAATCGTATTTTCAAAATTTTTATAGTATTAACAAAAAATGTCTTGATGAAGGTCATAAAATCCTCTATTATCTTAAAATGTGTCTGGTAGTCTCCGGCTATAAGTTCACTTCATTCCCAAAACTACTTCTCCTTAGGGGTTGGGGTAAACCGAGGTTGACCGGAAGTCGACCGGAAGTCGACCAAAAGTAAACTGGAAGCAAACCGGAAGTAAACCGAAAGTAATCGAAAAAATGCAAAATAACACGGAAATGACCAGAATGATGTATATTTGCTGTAGTACTCCTAAGGGATAATTCGTAAATTAATTATATTAATTATATTATATTATATTTCTGTCAGCAGCGCTCGGAGCGAGCGGTCGTGTTTTGCGCGCGTGTCCGTTTTGCTCGGGGCAGTATATAATATATATTTGCATAATTGTATATATAAATAGCTAGTGATAAACATGTGATTTTTGTTTAAATAATAACAACTAAGATGGCCGAGAGTGTTAAACCACCGCCGGATAAGTCCGACTTAAAATACTATAAGTGTGATCCTAATAAACAAGTAAAAACTGTGATTTGTATTATATGCGGAAACGCATATTACAAGAGTGATTTTAATAAAAAGAAAGTACCTAAATATGTTGATGAACACCTAACAATCTGCCCAGAACATGTACTGAGAGATATTACAACAGACGCTGGTGAGCATATGCTAAATGATGAGGCAAAAAAATTGATTGCACTAAAAATTAAACAAACTGAAGAAATCAGAGGAGCTTCAGGGATTACAAAATAAAACAATGGAAAAACATAATTCAACGATTCATGGTGAAGAAAGTGACATAGACAATCTCATAACTGAAAACAACATATTAAAACAACTAGTTGCTGAACTACAAGATAAAAATCAACTACAGAAAGACATTATAGAATTACAAAAGTTAGAAAAAAACTGAAACACAGGTAAATAAGAAAACATATGCTGGAGTGATGAGTGAAATTAAACCAAAACCGAAGCGAATTCCAAGAATAACAGTGAAGGCCAATGACCC
The DNA here is from genome assembly GCA_037356405.1 of Nasonia oneida. Classification (NCBI taxonomy): domain Eukaryota; kingdom Metazoa; phylum Arthropoda; class Insecta; order Hymenoptera; family Pteromalidae; genus Nasonia; species Nasonia oneida. Next base: position 21,503 of record JAZHPH010000383.1, on the reverse strand, counting down.
CAGCCAGAGTAATACAATGGAATTGCTGACGCGCTGCCTTGTCACAGAGAAAGAAGTTCAAACTAAGTTCATTCGCAAGAAGAATGACAGTGTAATTGAAATTAGTTGTATGAATTCAGAAAGTATAGAAACAGTGGAGACTACATTAAAAAATAATAAACAACAAGGTAATCCAAAAATAAAAATAACTGGTATAAGCAATGATACAAACATGAATAAAAATCAAATAGAAACAGATATTAATACAAGAAATTTTAAACAATTTAATATCAAAGGTAAGGTACTACATATGTACATCATCAAAAGAAACAAGACCAACACAGTCCTAATGGAAGTACCGCCAGAAATATATAAGCACATTCGTGAAAGTAATAATAAGATTTTCGTAGGTCATCAGTGCTGCAAAGCCTATGATCTCATAAACGTTACACCTTGTTACAACTGTGGTAGATTTGGACATAGTGCAAACAAATGTAGAAATGTCCCAGCATGTATTAAGTACTCAGATAGAATGCTTAAACTGCAGTTACAACAATACAAAATATAGAACAAGTCTACCAACGGACCACTTGGCAACAGATAGGCTCAAGTGTAGTATACTTAGAAAGAAAATAAAACAATACATTAACTCTATTGATTACCCGGTAGAGCCTATTTTACAGGATTGGGATGAATCAAGTGCCATGATACAATTAAACAATCTACTAACTAACAAACAGCCTTATCAAAGGCAGATAAATACAGGCAACAACTCAGGAAATAAACTACGAAAACTACCCTACAACAATGAAATCTGAAACAACAGACACCTCAATAACAGCAGAGCAACAATGGCAGCCCAAACGGATCTAATTGAAGAAATTCAAGATAACATACTTGAATAAGAGCGTTTATATAGGGATATTGAGACTTTTAACAAAGAAAGAAACAGTAATAATAGTTTAATTTTACACTTGAATATTAGAAGCCTTAATGCAAACTTTGAAAAACTTCAAATCTTAATTAAAAGTCTCAAGATAAAACCTTATGTCATTGTATGTACAAAGGTATGGAAATTAACACATTATCAGTATTATAGAATGAAAGATTATAAATTGTATTATAACCACGGTGAAATTAATCAAAATGATGGTGTTGTAGTCTATGTAAATGAGAAGGTAATACACACTAATGAAACGATAGTTATAGACAAACAAATATTAAACACTAATATTACATTGAATAATAACATGCAACTAGAAATATCATCTCTTTATAGATCGCACGGACTGAGTAGTAGTGAATTTAACTTGAATTTAAAAACTTACTTAGAAAATAAAATAAAAATTAAAAATCAAATCATAGTCGGCGATTTTAATATAAATATACTGGATTGTAACATTATAAGCACTGATTTCCTAAACAACTTATTAGAAAAAGGATTCCTTCCGGGTTTTACAAATACTACAAGACCATCTAATTTCACTGCGTTGGAAGGTACATGTATTGATAATATTTTTATCAAAACAGACTTTCTCAACGCAAAAGCTCTAACGCTCATGGTGCCGATAACTGATCATTATCCGCTATTTTTAGAAATAAAAAATGGTAAACTCAACTCAAACAACAAAGAGACAAAAACAGACATGAATTATTGCAACTACAAAAAATTATTCAGTACAGCTAAACAAATAAACTGGGCAAAATATAAAAATACAAAAGATCCGAATGAAAATATAAATTATATAATACAAGAAATCTAATCCTGTATTAATAAATCAAAATACAAAAAACAGAATATTCGCAATTCTAATAAAAATCCCAGAAAAGACTGGATAACAACAGCAATATTGAACTCTTGTAATACAAAACAAAACTTATACAATGAACTGAAACACAATCCAGATAATGATGAACTAAAAGCCAACTATAAAAAATTTGTAAAAACCTTACATAAGGTTATAAAGGAAGCAAAAATCAACCATGATAAAAAATCAATAGAAAAAAATAGTAATGATCCCAGAGAACTCTGGACATGCATAATTAAAAAAATAGGCAAAACTAAAAACAAAACAGATACTAATATTTCTCATTTGAAAATTGACGATAATATTATAAAAGATAAGAAAGAAATCGCGAACAAAATGAATGAGTACTATTGCAAACTTGGAGAAACATTGAGTAATAAAATAACTACACCAATTAACAGAAATTTACAACTACCTGAAAGTAATCCAAAAACAATATTCATTAATCCCACAAATGAAACAGAAATTATACAGGTAATAAACAACTTAAAACTGAAAAAAGGTGGTATAGATGAAATTAGTGCAAAGGTATTAAAAACTATATCTCCAATTATAGCAGACACTTTGGCCTACGTGATAAATCACTGTATTGAAACGTCAATTTGGCCTGATATGCTAAAGGCGGCTGAAGTTATACCAATTTATAAATCAGGAAAAAAATTATATGGGAAACTATAGACCCATATCGCTAATATCAAATATAGCAAAAATTTTTGAAAAAATTATTCACAAGAGAATTATAAACTTTATAAATCAAAGTAAAACATTAAGCGAAAAACAATTTGGTTTCATTAAGAATATTGGATCTAAGGATGCATTAGGCCTTTTATCTAAAACAATATATGAAAGCTTAGACAAAAAAAAAAGTGAACCTATAACTATTACATTTCTGGATCTGGCAAAGGCTTTTGACACAGTTAATCATAAAATACTACTAGGTAAACTCTATTCATATGGTATAAGAGGAAAGGGGCATAAATTGATTACAAACTACTTAAGCAATAGAAAACAAAATGTAAAAATAGATTCTCATGTAAGTGACTTTGAGAATGTCAATACGGGTGTCCCTCAAGGAACTATACTTGGTCCTCTGTTCTTTATTCTCTATGTGAATGACCTGCTAACAAGTAAGCCTAAAAACTCTATTCTATCCTATGCTGATGATACTGCAGTTATAGCAAATGGGAGAACTTGGTCAGAAGTTGAAAACAAAATGAATAAATATTTAGAAGATGTCTGTACATGGCTAGTGTTAAATAAATTAACATTAAATATACAAAAAACAGTTTATATAACTTTTGGAATCTATAGTGATAGTGTACCAAAGAAATTTGAAATTAAAATAAATAATAAAACACTAAAAAGAGTAAATGAAACAAAATCCTTGGGAATAATTTTCGACACAAATATGAAATGGGATAAACATATAGAGAATGTTATAAATAAGACTAAATATCTGATTTTCATCTTTAGTAAAATCTCTAAATTTATGAAAAATAATACATTACAAATTATATACTATGCTTTTTTCCATAGCCTGATTAGTTATGGCATAATTGCATGGGGTGGTGCGTATCAAAACAAACTACAGCTTCTGCAAAAGGTTCAAACAAGAATATAAAAAATTATAAATAAAAATACCTTTTAAAAAACAATTCCTCTAAACCTGAAGCAATCTTTCGCATATGAAAGTCATCAGTTTTACTATGATAATTTTAAATATCAATACTGTCAATCGGAGAGTAAAACTAGACACAAAATGTTAACACCACCAAAGTATAACAAAACAATGAGTACTAAAAATAGCTATATCATGCAATCAGTATTTTCAATAAATTACCAAATGAACTCAAAACTCTACAAAAAAGAACAAGAAGAAAAAAAATACAAGATTGGCTTAGGAACAATGAATAAAACAAACGCAACTATCTATGCTAGTTAGGAATTGGTAAACTGAAGTGCTTGGACACAAAGATAAGATCTCATAAACGATTATGTAGATAAGATAGAAATATAATGTACAAAAATATAGAATGTGGTAGATAAGATAGAAATATAATATACAAAAATATTGAATTTCATATTTTGTGCAATGTAATCTTAATTAGCATAAATTAATTTTGTGACATCGTCACATTACTAGTAACTAGACAAAAATATAAAATCTCTAAAAATTTTAGCTTATAATTTAGCTTATATAATAACAAATACCCCTGGTAGAAATCATTCTAGTTCCTAGTCGGGATAGACCGGTGACAGATCATGAAATGTAGTTTACAGCATTTAATGATCGGTTACTGGCTGGTCCTGGCTGGGGAGTGGAGTGATTTCTACCAGGGACTGGTCTTATTCAAAATGTTAAATAAGATTATATGTCACTTTTAAATCACGACACACAAATGAGGTTAATTAGAGTTGGAACGAAGAGAGTAAAAAAAAAACTCTCGTAATCCAACCAAAGTTTGTGTGAATGTGTGAACGTATGAAGGATAGTAGGGTCTGAGTAAGGAAGTCCGACTCAGAGACATGCTACCATATGAATGAATGAATTGTATGGAATGATAAGTATGGACTACGTGCATACTTATCATTTAAACGATAAACGATATTTTACGAGAAATAAGCGAGGCACTGCCAGATAAGTGCATTTGGAGAAGCAGCTTCAAAATTCTCCTGCTCGACTGACTTTGAAACTGTCGGAAATCGGCGTTCAAGGCATTTTGCGAGACATTATGCGATACTTTTAAGAAACTTTTTGCAAGACTTTCTGCGATTCTTTCTGCGAGACTTTCTGCGAGACATTATGCAATACCTTTTTCGAGACTTTCTGCGAAACATAAATTGATACTTTTCGGGAAACTTCTTTACGAGACTTTATGCACTAATTTTTCCGAAACTTTCGGCAAGACTTAATGCTATAATTGTTGCCAGACTTTCTGCTTTTAAGAAAACTCGGAAAACTGCGAGAGATGCGCTTTCCGACTAGCAGTCACAGATTTCTCGCGTTTTCTCAAAACAGTTACGACGTAAATCAAGCCCTTCGAGCAGTTTGCCATGGCGACAAGGGCGACAAGGCCAGAAAATAACGAGAAATCTGCATCCGCTGCACGGAAAGCGCAGCTCTCACAGTTTTCCGACTTTTCTTAAAAGCTGAAAGTCTGGCAAAAATGATCGCATTACGTCTTGCAAAAAATCGCCCACAAAATCTCGCAGAAAGACTCGCCGAAAGTTTGGCAAAAAGTATCCCATAAAATCTCGCAAAAAGTTTCGCTAAAAAAGTATCGATTAATGTCTCACAGAGTGCCTTAAAAGCCGATTTGCGACAGTCTGAAAGTCAGTTAAGCACGAGAACTTTTTACGTGCAGCTCCTAGTGCTCTTATCTGGCGGTGCTTAGATTATTGCTTGTAAAATAAAATTGACTTTCGACAAGCGTAGCTCTACGCCACTGTGCGCCGATTTCGGATAGTCTGAAAATCAGTAGAGCATGAGAAATTTTAAGCTGCTTCTCCAAAAGAACTTCTCTGGCGGTGACTCGTTTATTTTTTGTAAAATATCGTTGACTTTCGACGGGCGATAGTTTTACGCGACTTTTCGCCAATTAGGCATAGTCTGAAAATCAGTAGAGCACAAGAACTTTTAAGCTGCTTCTCCAAAAGCACTTCAAAGCAGAAAGTCCTGCACGAAGTTATTAAATCATCGGCCTACTGATAACCTGCAAATTATTAGCATGCATCTCGAATGGTACTGTGTTACATGCACGTTCGATATTTACTTATCATAACTATATACATAACTTTACTACGGAACTAACTATATACATAACTTTAATTGTTAAATTTTCTTAATAAAAGTTTTAGCACAAGCCGATCATAAGTCGTCGCGGCAATGTTAGTTGCGTTGGTTTATAATCACCGCCGCTTCCCCTTACCTCGCCGCAGCCATCACCAATCTTCATAGCAACGGCTTTCCTCGCTTGTTGGGAAAGTGAAAAGTGAAGGAAATTTTTCCGGGCCAATTCCATTAGACTCAGTTTTTCACGCTGATTACAATGGTATACAAATGTTGTATTATTTCTGAATCACCCTGTAGTTTACAAAAAGTGACCGGGTCATGAAACATTTTACATACATTTTTTTTTATATTTTTTTTTTAGCAATATTCACATACAGACATAAAATTATATTTATTTTTGTCATTTTTTTTTTGTAATTAATTACTAATAATGTATACGTACACATATACCATACAACATAGTAAGATTGGTCCACATATGTCGGATGCTGTAAATAATAATCTTCGTATAAAAACATGGCAAATACGTTTATTCGGACTTTTAATCTAAACTATTTTATAAAGCATATGCGACACATAAATATATATGTATATTTTACATACTTCATCAGAGGTGATCTTAAAATTAGGTCCAGATAAAAGGGATGCTGGAAATAATTATTTGTGCGAATATGCTCTTTATTTAATGTTATTTGTTTCTGAACATGAAATAACAAATGCTGTATGTATTTGCGCATATCACAAGATGTAATCTGCAAATTCGGCCGAGATGAATGGTATGCTGAAAATAATTATTTGTGTGGGTATGCTGTTTTTTCATACCTATAGTTCAGATGCATCTCGACTGGACCTAAAGTTTTAATTATACAGTGCGAAACTGTTTACAGTGGGATCCAAACCATTGGAGCTTTGACGTTATAAGACACTTATGTATATAACATACAAACGTATATAAACATAGAGGTATCCCGATGTCAGAAAAGCCAAGAGTCAGGCTTGAACCCAGAACCTCCGGATTACTAGCCCAACACTCTGCCTACTGAGCCATCGCCGCTCCTATCTGTTTGTAAATATGAAATGACGAATGCTGCATGTATTCATACATATCATAAGATGTAATATGCAAATTTGGCCCTGATGGAAGGGAAAGCGCGAATGTTTATTTGTGCAGATATGCTCCTTTTTTTAAAGTTACTTGTTTGTGAACATGAAATGACAAATGCTGTATGTATTTGTCATTTCATGTTTATCACAAGATGTAATCTGCAGTTTTGGTTGAGATAGGAGGGATGCCGCGAATAATTCTTTGTGCAAATATGCTTATGGTTTAAAGCTATGTCTTTGTTAATTTGAAATGACGAATGCCTTATATATTTATACATATCACAGAATGTAATCTGCAGATTCAATCTAGATGAAAAAACTGCTGCAAATAATTATTTTTACTGAAATGATTTTTTTTCTGTAGTGATTTGTTTGTAAACATGAAATGGCGAATGCTGCATGTATTCATGCATATCACAAGATGTAATATGCAAATTTAGTCTAGATAAAAGAGATGCTGTGAGTAATTCTTAAAACTAATATGTTTTTTTTTCAAGCAATGTCTTTGTAACTTCAAAATGATGAATGCCGTATGTATTTATACATTTCACAAGATTTAATCTAGTGATTCGGTCAAGATAATAAGCTTGCTGCAAATAATAATTTGTGCAGACATATATTTTTTTTTTTTTAATGTGTATGTTGTATTAGTAACTTATTTGTACATACTTATTTGTGTAAATAAACTTATAAAATAGTCATTTCGATACAATGATATATCATTAATGTAGATAATGTAGATAATGTAGATACACCGTGCCGGCAGCAGCAGAGCATCAAAACCTTTAACAAGTATGCATGCCCTGGGAACGCTGCACGTGGGGTCTCTATAGATCCGACCGGCGCCCCCAAGACCCCTGATCCCCCCGCGACTAGCCAGGGTTCTTGTATTAGGCATATGTCTGTGTGCATCTTAGCCATGAGTCTGACCAGTGCGGCCGAGGCGCCTTTGCTATGATGCAAGTTTATTTGTGTAAACACTATCTCGTCACCAGCCATGGTGATTAGGACGGGACAGTCTTGCTCTGTTCACGCTTCCCCGGGGGACCCTCATCTAGCCTGACGGTAATCCGGCCCAGGCCCCAGTGCAGTTGGAAGTTGCGCTGCCGGATCAGCCTTACCGAGGTTTCGGGTATGCTGAGCACCAGGAAGGTTCCACAGTCTGGCCTCTCCCTGCTTTCGGTACTCAGCACCCTCTACCTACTAATCAACAGGTCTGGGTGCCTGTGACTCAGTCGGCTCAGAACCACTCCCGGCTCAAGCCTGTTTCCAGGCACGCGGAGAGTGGCTCTTCGAGGCTTCTTGAGCTCAGACAGGAGCTTTGCGCCCTCCCAAGGTCTTAGCCGGGGGATAATCTCCTCCAGCCAGTCCCTCGAAAAGGCGTTGCTGGCTACCACGACGATGGACCCCATTTTCACGAAGGAGTCATCGAACTCGGGCCACGGTCCATTGGGGATCTTGTCGATCTCTGTCTGGACCGCCTCGCTGACGAGTGCCAACTACTGATGCGTCAGCTCCTCGTCAGGATATCCCTCGCACACGACCGCTCTCGTGAGGGGATCCACCATCCTGGCAGCCATTATTTCAGGCTCCACATTGGGTCGTTTTCTGGCGGTCTGATTCGCCGGCGAAGTCGAGTCGGTGTCCTTGCGCCGCTTGACGCCTGGAGCTCTCCCGTCCCCGCCCGCGGACCCGGCCGCCATGTTCTTAGGGAGAGAGGAGGGAACAGATCCAGAGCTGGGACAGCGTCCCTTGCTCCAGGAGCCCCCACCTCCCTCTCCCGTTTTCGCCTCTGGGACTCTTTTCTCCGTTGTGCTCCAGAAATTGTCGGTCGCAACTTCAGAGATCGAAGCCCGTCGGTTACTAGATCCGCCTGCGGGGTCTGTGAACCCCTCCCCCGACAAGATCCGTGTCAAAGACACGGCGCGTGTTCGCCCCTGCCGGCAGTTATTGCAGGTCCACCCCCATGCCGACCTGCCCACCCTGAGACGGCTCCGGGTTCCCCGAAGGTTCCCCAGAGCTTCCACCCGCTACGACCTCTGTTGAGTTCTGAGAAAAGTACTCAGCAGCTGAGGTCCTAGCGGGGTCACTATTCAGGTTTTTACTGGTGCTAGCTGCCCCAGTAATCCATCGGGTCAGATCACTACATTGAAATTGATATATCAAATTAGTTTCACTCCATTTTTCTAAAACATCTTTGCCCAACCTAACAATACAATTTAATTTGTGTGTCATTAACGGAACACAATGTAGACCAAATTTTTTGAAAGTATGTCTACAAGAATAAAAAAATCTTTCATGAAATGGTAAAGATACTATTTGTGCTGGTTGTTTGTGTGTATTTTGTAGGTTGTTATTAGAATTAATAGAATAATTGATTTTTCTATAGCGTTTATGAACACAAGAATCAATAAACCAAACCGGATAATCATTATTAAGTAAAATATTTTGAACAATGGAAATATTGTCAGCATGAAAAGACTCATGGGAAAGTAACAAAGCTTTATCAACTAAATTATAGACAATATTACGTTTGAGTTGTATAGTATGACGCAGAAGCAGCGTGGAATTTTGACGACCAAAACGTCACAAAGCGAGCGACCCAAAATCCATTAAATCAAGACGCCTTGTTAATAATCGCGAACACAAAAACGGGTACTATACCCAAAAGAGGTATGAGTAAATTCACCCGAGTAACTTTAGATACGGGAGAACAAATCATAATCCCGAGCAAAGTCGCGAAATTCTGGAAAGCCGGAAGAACAAGAAAACGCGCTAATACAAGAATTAACCCAAAATCAAACGACGTGCATACCCATAGGTAACAGCACGCCGCATAAACAGCGCCTAGTAGAACCGGGTAATCTAGACGAATCAATGAATCGAATACACGAGTTAGCAGCGCAACAACAGGATCTAATCCGAAAATACGAAGAATTGCGAACTTTAAATAATCAATTAAGCGCACGTAATGTACAGTTAGAAGCATCGATCCACGGAACCAACAGTTCACAACCACGTCGAACACCATTCAATATTAGAGGCGAAAACAAACCGAGAGACGTAGCCAAATCGGTCGCGTCCTGGGATTTTAGATTTAGCGGAGACGACGAAGGATTATCGATCGATCAATTTCTAAGACGAGTGCAAGAATGCTAGCTCTTACCGATGAAGAATTGCTGAGAAGTTTACCGTTAGTATTAAAAGAAACAGGGCTTGACGCACTTCGCGTAAATCAAGAAAAATGGTTAACATGGGCAGATTTCGAAGTAGAAATGCGCAACTAGTTTAGATCGCAAGGTTATCCCGAGGAATTCGAAGACGAAATCCGCGAGAGAAAACAAAAACCGAACGAAACGATGAATAATTATTTAATCGCAATGCTAACGATGTTAAAAAATTTACCAGAACAGTGGACCGATCAAAAGAAAATAAATCGTATTTACATTAATATGAGCGGAGAATTTTTCACATTGTTACGTCCTTTCAAAAACGAAACCCTCGAAATTTTTTTGAGTCAAGCGAGAACAATAGGTCAAGCCTACGAAACCGAAAAACGCGTAAATGAAAAATCAGCTAACGCCACATCGCCAAAATCGAATATAGATAAAACGTGTCACAATGGCATCACGACCAACACACAGTAAAAGCCCGAAACTAATATAAATACAGTAGAGGTACCGACGATGGACGAAGTAACGAAATTTCGAGAATCAATCAAGACGACAGTCACGAATCACATAAATCCGAAATTGTCTCAAAATTCGAACGGACACAACAACCATCCGAACCGACAAAGCGGTAGCCAAGATAATAATCCAAACAATTCACAGAACACCGGTAATAATTATTCACGTGGCAATAAACAGTACAATAACCGGTATAGAGGACGAAATAATAACAACCGTGGATACTATAACAACAACAATAACAATGAAAATATAAATAACGTCGAAAACGACAGCAACTGGCGAGACCACCAGATTGATAATAACTCGTAAAATAATAGAGGGGGTCCCAACAATTGTGGTGGATATCAAAACATCGGCAACAGAGGCGGTTTTAATAATAACAGAGGAAAGGGCGGCTACAGCGGAAATAACGCGAACCCCAATCCGAATCAGAACCGCGGTCCACCTACGAACACGATAGAAACCGAAGAGATGGGAAACGAGGAGTGGGCTGCGTAAGTGAGACCACTACGCTAGCCAAAAAGTCTAAGGTCTCAAAAATAAGAAAGGGAAAATTAAAAAACTGCGATACCAGGCAGCCCGGCATTAACTCGCAGGAGCCATTGTCAGTACCGGACGCGGGAAAACCAGTAGAACATCCGCGATATTGGCTAAAATTAAAAGTTGGCAATACGGAATTCAAAGCCTTAGTTGACTTAGAGGCAGCACGTACAATAATAGGAAAACACGGAAACGGAAAAGAAATAGCGCGATGGTTAGGCGCGGAAATTAAACTGACGATTTACAAAAATGCCGTAATGGCGAACGGCTCTCCCGAGCCAATCGACGGGGAAATGACCGTACCGTTGGAAATAGTGGGAGTGAGCAAAAGAGTGCAAATTCTCGTTATTCCCGGAATACCGACCGATTTCATTCTGGGTATAAACTTAGTACGTTTATTCGGTATGAAAATAGATGCACGCCGCAATACATTCAAACTCCCAGACCGAAAAGACAAGAAAGAAATTGTTTTTGAAGTGTAGTCAATCGATACATGTGATAGTCCGATAAACGTCGCTAGTTGCGGATTATCCCAAATATCGGCTAGCGAGCAGCAGCACATCAACAATCTGATAGACGAGTTACTGCCGCGCGACGGACAACACGACAAAATTCTAAAATCAACTGACCTTGTTGAACACGAAATACAATTATTACCTAACGCGAAACCAGTTAAACAAAGATACCACCCAGTTTCGGATAAAATGCAAAAACTAATGTCAGATCAGTTAGATTAATAGAATAAATTAATAGAAGCAGGAATAGTCGAAAAGTCGCACAGCGTATGCAACAGCCCGATAGTCATGGTGAAAAAGAGCAACGGTTTATTTAGAATGTGCGTAAATATGCAGATCGCGAATAGTTTGTCAAAGAAAGACGCGTATCCATTACCCTATATGGATGTCATTTTAAATAAATTAAAACTCGCAAAGTACATAATTACGATCGACTTAAGCAATGCGTATCACCAAATACAACTGACGGAAGCGTCGAAAGAAATTACGGCGTTGACGATACCGGGCCGCGGATTATGGCAATAGACGCGTTTGCCCATGGGACTGAGCGGGAGCGGAGCGACATTCCAGAGGCTGCTAGAAGAGTTGATCGGCGACCTCGAACCATACGCGTACAATTATATTGACGATATTGTACTGAACGACAGAAACGTTCGAAGATCATCTGAGCATGCTACGGAAATTAATAAACCGTATAAATGGTACCGGACTAACAATAAATCGCGATAAAAGCAAATTCAGTGGTAAAGGAGTAAAATTCCTAGGTTTTCTAGTCAATGAGAAAGGGCTTATGATAGACCCCGACAAAACCGAAGCAGTTGGAAATTACCCGAGTCCAAGAACTCTGCGACAGCTGCGCAGGTTCCTCGGAATGGCCTCGTGGTGCAGAAAATTCATTAAAGATTTCGCATCAATAGCAGATCCGCTAACAAAACTGACACGAAAAGACGTCAAATTCGTGTGAAAAGAGGAGCACGAAAACGCGTATCAAATAATAAAGAAAGCTCTCAGCGAGGTACCTCTTTTACACACCGGATTCTGGCGCAGAATTTATTTTGCATTGCGACGCATCGAACACAGGTTTAGGAGGCGTTATTACACAAATAATTAACGACGAGGAAAAAGTAATCGCATAAGCAAGCAGAGCATTACGCAAGAATGAATTAAATTACAGCACGACTGAAATATCGAAAACTCGACATTTCACGAGAAAACTCCGGCGTATCATCCACAAAGCAACCCGGTAGAACGAGTAAACCGCGATTTAAAAACACGCATCTTAGCATAAACAACAAATAATCATAAAGAATGGGGCAAATTCATCCCGCAATTTCAATTTGCTCATAATACTAACGTACACAGTACGACGGGAATGACACCCGCATTTTTAGTCTTCGGCCGAAAACTTCAACCACCAAAACTATGGCTACAGCTAGCAGAAGCGCAATCCGAACCAAATCCCGGAAAATCGAGCCTGATAATTCGCGACGACATTGAAATCAACGACAATTATACAGACGATTCCGATAACTCGAGCTCACGTTCCGACGGATCCACGCGCAAGCACAACATGAGAAATTGCGCAAAGAAAAAATGAGTAAAAGCGGAGATAAAACGGCTAAACGCGACAGAAAACTCAGACCAAGGATACGACACATAAAAGCAGTAAATCACCCAGCAGCAAACCCGAAAAAACCACTATAAGATTTGAAAATATGAAAGAAAAGCTAAGCGAATGGTCTGAGAGAATAAAAAACTTAAAACACGTACACGATAACGCGCAAGTCCAAACCAAAAAAGAGAAAAGCAGGCAAGAAAGCCACTACAACACAAATAAGCGCGAACATATTTTCAAAATCGGTCAGCAAGTCAGGAAAAATAATAGAATCTTGTCGTCCGCACAAAAAGATATCAGCGCAAAATTAGCAAAGCCGTACGTCCGCCCATATATAATTAATAAAATAATAGGTGAAAACGTTTACGTACTTCAAGACACCGACGGAAAAACACTAAGTAGCGCATGCCACACAAAGGAGCTCAAAGAGTACGCGAACGAAGAAAAGCCCGAAGAAAAGGCCAAAGAAAAACCTATAGAAAAGCCCGAAGAGAAATCAAAACAAAAGCCCGAAGAAAACGCCAAGAAAACCGGCAACGCCGTGTCCGCCGAAAAACCCAAGCGCAGACCCGGCAGACCAAGTAAACAACACGCCAAGTGACGAGAGCCACGCAGCCCATCGCCTGCCTCCACCACCCAGCACAGCCCAGCAACACGTGCGAACGCCAGCCACACTAGGTAACAGTCCCGCAGCGATCAAAGAAAGAAAGCGAAAGGGCAGAGAAATTTCCCCTCCTCCCTCCACTTATTCGGCTCATAACAGCCGCACGTGTCTACACTAGTCAAGCGCCCGCATAGTTCGACAGCCGAAACAAGAGAGTGCACATGCAAGAAAAATGAGCAACTCTAGCTCGAGCGAGTCATCAAGCGACGGCGGAATCGACCCTAAAGTTCTGAAGAAGCTGCTGCACAAGCTGATCGACAAGTCCAGCAAGAAAAAGTCCGACAGAAAAAGCCGCAAGGACAGCAGTGCAAGTAGCGTAAACGCGCGTGACAAAGGGCCAACAAAGCCCTCATCGAGCGCGAACGAAAAAGTGCGTGACGAAAAATCTTACCGCGGCAGAGTGTACCGCGAACTACGCGCCAACCAACAACAGTTCCTCGCAGAGCTAGAGCGCAAACAAAGCCGTGAAAATAAAAACCGGCTAAGCGAAGCCGAGAAGAAGTCGAAATTCAACTAGAACAAAGGAGAGAACGGCACAGGCGTGCATATGCAGACGCCGCAGCCCGTCAGCGACTCGAAGAGCACCAGCGCAAATTCTACGAAGACAAAGCTCGATTACGAGTCAGAGCGAAAGCATACGAACAAAAATACATGGAGCAGCTAATCCGACAGGAAAAGGCACAAGAAGAAGCCGTAAGACTAGCCGCAATACTCGACGCTCTCGAGTCCATGAAACCCGAAATCGAACAACAGGTCGAAGAAGAACAAAAGATAGAAAGAGAGCGCGAAAAAGCGGAGGAAAGACATCAGATCGAAAAAGAATTGCAAGCTGAACGCGAGTTCGACAAAAACATGGGACGTAAGCAGATCAAACCACTCCAAAAGCCAAGAAACCATCTACACCGAAAAGGCATACAAGCCAGCCAGGCTACGCCAATCCAAGAAGAGGATGGAGCGTACCAGAGGGACGGACAGCGTAACCAGCAGCAGCGGCATAAAGCCGACAGGAGCGCGCCCAAGAACAACAGCCCGTTGGTCGAATCATTCCCCCGACCCGATGGCGCATTACTTCAGCAACAATAAAGAACGCATAAAAACGACGTACGCCGATAAAAAGCTTAAGAACGGCGATTGGCTACCGCGATCATACGCGCAGTTCGTCTGTCGCAACGAGTTAAGACGCCACGACATGTCAAAAATGTCAGAAGAGTAAAAGCTGAAAGCCTAGGTCGTCTTCAAGAAGAAACATCGACAGAAATCCGAAGAAGAAGATGACCAGTAAAAGAAGAAAGAAGACAAGAATAGTGTAGTGTTAGTTAAATGTTCAGACCTCCCGATACCAGGAAACGCGTGCAGTATAAGTATGGACGGATGAGTATGGACGAATGAGTGCGAAAATATTGTTAAATGCGACACACAAATGTTAAGTGACTAACACACATTCGTCAGTAGACACACAAAGTCCCCATCCCGGTCGAATAGCAAACTAAGCAAAACGTTAAGGGGTCAAGCCTGGGTTAAATTCTGCAAAAAAACAAAAAGATATTCTTCTTACCAAAAAATTTTTGATTTGATGTAATTTGAAAAAAAAATAATTCTATTGAAAATATATAAAATATACACCATTTTTATCGAAAAAACATGTATATACCTTGTAAAATCATTTACCAAAATTCATGACATTTTACTATATAAATAAGTGTTTTTAGTCACTTGCCACGGCTTGTTGAAAGACCCGGACCGGCTTCTATACTCTATCCGGGCTTAAAATGTACCTTAAACATGCCCCCTCGGACCAATCGAGAGACATTTCTAAAAAATATAAATCAAATATTGCTAGCAACAAATTTTGTTGCTAGCAATGTTTAATTGATATTTTTTAGATAACAAAACTTGTTGCTAGCAATATTGTAAATGATTTTACAAGGTATATACATGTTTTTTTTCGATAAAAATGGTGTATATTTTATATATTTTCAATAGAATTTTTTTTTTCAAATTACATCAAATCAAACATTTTTTGGTAACAGAATATCTTTTTGTTTTTTTGCAGAATTTAACCCAGGCTTGACCCCTTAAAAGAGAGAGTAACAGGTAACCTAGAGTACAAACTAATCCCTTTAATGCATTTTATTTTATTTTATTCTCCCTAGCACTAAACCAAGTGCAAATCATGCAGGCACTATAGGCGACACACGCGTGAATGCTTCGCATTCTCAACAACGTTGAGAATTTAAGCGGGGGGGGGGCGTTGTGACAGTGTACACGCACACACCTAAAGCAGCGCGCACACAACACATACAAGCGCGTAAGCAGCGCTTACGCACACACAGACACTACACGACACGCGCCTACGACACATGCCGAGGCGACAGGAGTCGCCCGCGAAGCATAAGCATAGGACAAGCAAGGTAGGTGCGAAAGAGATAGAGAAAGTACAGCGCAACACGAGAGCCAGCGCTATACCCGAAGTGGCGCCTAGCCACCGAGAAATAAACATCAGCTCATCCCGAAGGGCCAAGAGAGGGGAGCCGACATACCAGACAACGAAACCGAGCCTGGTCACTCTTCCGATAGCTGCGAGAGCAGGAAGAAGTACCCGGCGCTCTCGACGAGGCGAGCAGCAGATGAAGCGGGGCTCCGGCACGGCGATCCCGATCAGAGGACGAGCATCAGCCCGATCGGAGAGAGAGGCGCAGCCACAGGCAGGATCTCCTGGGCACGTGAGGGCGAAAAGAAACAGGGCACGACCAGCTCGACGGATTCCCGGAGCAGCGCGCGGCCGACTTCGAGCGACGCAGCAGAAACCGACTGCGCACCGAATATGCTGTAAGTGTCGGCGCGCAGCGCACCTGTTACTCTCTCTCTCTCTCTCTCT
>JAZHPH010000382.1:62322-90278 GCA_037356405.1 Nasonia oneida | reverse complement strand
ATGTACATGATATATTTATACATGTGTTGTAATGAGGGAGAGAGACACAACGAGAGCACGATAGTCAGCTCGTTATAGTATAGACAGGTATATATGATAAAAATATACATTCGTACTAAAAAACATTTCAAGATTTAGTCCTGGTAGATTGGAAACTGTTGAAACAATTAAAAAAATTGACGCAATTAATTAATTTTTTCGTTATATTTTTGACATATATTATGACATATATATACATGGAAGATTTTTTTAAAATTGGTCCAGATGAAAGGGATGCTGCGATTAAATATTTGTGCAGATATATATTTTTTTAAATTTATTTGTTTGTGAATAAGAAATAACGATTTATGTATTAATGCATATCACAAAATGTTATCTGCAGATTCAATTACATAAAAGGGATGCTACAAATAATTACTCGTGTAGATATAATCGTTTTTAAGTTTTGTGTTCGTGACATATAATGACGAATGCTGTAAGTATTCATTCATATCACAAGATAAAATCCGCAGTTTTGGTCGAGATCAAAGGGATGCTGCAGATAGTTATTTGTGCAGGTATAATCTTTCTTTAATTCTATATGTTTGTGAATATGAAATGATGCACATACATATAACAAGATGAAATCTGCAATTGTGGTCGAGATAAATGGAGACGATAAATGGATAATCGAAGACGGTGTCTTGGTGTACGGGGTGGCCGATAAAGCGGTCTAGCGGTGGTGCACTCCGTGGTTTTTTATGTCTAGGTACATACATCATACGTGGACGGCGTACAGGACGGTGTACAGGGTGGCCGATGACGAGGTCTGGGTAGTTCGCACTTGGTTTTGGTGTCTAGGTGTAGGAATCATTCAAGGGTAGTGTATCAGAACAATCAGTGATTTCATGTTAGTGATAAAAATATTACGATAAAACCATGGTTAAAAGGTGCTAGAGATGCTTATGTTTTATTTTTAGGAGAAATATAAAATACCTGAAAAATGTACTAAAAAGGACTGAAATCTCAAAAAATTAACTTTCAAAAAGTAAAAGGTTAGGCGAGTTTGATATATTCCGCAACGAAATAACAGATAAAAAAGAACTGAGATCAATCAACCACAGTCCAGTTTATTATATTTAATCATAATAAAGCAAAAACTTTTTTTGGTCAATAAAGGGCTTACTTAACTTAAGTTATATACTAATAAATTAGAAAAATGTGGCTGTCTCGGGGACAGCCGATAGAAGTGAATACTTAAATAGATGGTGTGAAATTTTGGAAAATTTTGAATAGTTTCGTTGCCAGAGAATCAAACGTATACGAAGTGAGAAATGTACTAGTCTTCGCAGGGGGACTGTAAATGTACTTTATAGTCTTCGACGCAAGAGTTCAAAATATACATACTATAGTCTTCACGGCAAAACTAAAATGAATTAGTCTTCGACGCAAATTTAAATGCGTCTTCGTTGATTGCAAAGTACTAATCTACAAGGATACATTTGATTGTGACTTTTCTGATAAATTTTTAGAATTTTTTGATTTAGTGATTTTGATGCGTAAATCGCCGCCATTTACTTATTTTTCCAACCTAATCGCAACTTTGACAGAGAGTTGAAAAATCTTAGGTGAAGTAATCATTGATTAACTAGTAAATTTAGGATAGACAAAATATAATACATATAAAGAAAATATATTAAGAATAATGAATAAGAGCGTGCGGTAAATCGAGGTTTACGCCAGTGCGTGTCATACAGTGATAATGTTTACTGCAATAAGTCAATAATGTTATAACTGCAAACGTTTTGCGCATATTAAATAAGTCACGTCGTCTAGTTGAAGCAAAAAATTTGAAGTACCATGAAAAGGTACCGCTATATTAGCGCGTTTGAAATCCGAGAAAATCCGATAACCACTTGCAGCGTGTGTAAATAAGTGCGGCTGATATGTAACGAAAGAGCTGAGCAGTGCGGGCATGCTAACATGCTCGGCGAAGAGTGCGTGGTGGGGGGTAAGAGCTGCCGCTGCTTTTGTGGCGATCTGTCGCGCCAATGTGACGGTCGCCGCTCGCCGATTCACTCCCCAGTAAAAAGTGTACCCAGCAAGCCTATAGAAGTATTCACTTCAAAACTCGTAAGATACCTACTACGTAACTTACCCTGACCGTTTCATTTTGTTTATTGTTAAACAACTACAATTTTCTCTTTACGTATTTTATTATAACGTCATAAAAACACCATAAGTACAATGAAACGGTCATGGCAAGTTACGTAGTAAGTATCTAAAGAATTCTTCCTAATTGATTAGTATATAATTTAACTTTAAATTATGTAAGCCATTTATTGACCAAAAAAAATTTCGTTGCTTCATTATGATTAAATTTAATAAACTGGGCTCTGGTTGATTGATCTCAGTTCTTTTTTATCTGTTATTTCGTTGCGGAATACATCAAACTCGGCTAACTTTTTACTTTTTTAAAAGTTAATTTTCTTGTTTATGTTATTAAGGCGTGTTTTTAAAAAGGTTAAGAAAAAATTGTAGAAAACCGAAGACAGCTGTTTTGATTTGTAACAAACTAGTAAACGTAGAAGACAGGATTATAAAGTGAAGAAAACTGCTTTGCACTATGAAAAAACTGTTGTCTTCACTTATTAATAGTTATTGTCTGTTGTATTAATTTTTTTATTTATTTTCTAAATTGTAAAAACTTATACCTGAAAAAAAATCCAACTGAAGTATCTAGCAAATTAAATAAAACTGAAGACAACAAAAGATTACTGTTATCTGTGTCTCAATTCCCACATTTTTCTGCTACCATCTGCAGTTCATAACGTTTTTTTTCAATTGTTTTCATTTTTCTTTTTTGTTAGGAATTGAAGATATCGTTATCATTTAATATAAAAGTAAATATCGTATTATGTATTACATTTTAGTACACAATATAAATGTTATAATTGTTATATTCTTACAATTTACATTTTTTTATAAATGTAAATAAAAAAATGTTTAATTAATGTTATTTTTTTTGAAAGATTTTGTTAATATAATTAATACTGTCATCAAATATTTACAAAGAGTTTAAAAACATTTTTCAATATTCAAAATTTATTTGTATTGTATTATATAATTTTAAAGCTGGTCCTGTGTACTAGTAGCTATAACTACTTTTATAGAATGTTGGCTGCATTGAATATGTTCATTAATACTCGACGTTAATTAATTCTTATGAAACATTTCCAAAGTCGTGCTTTTGATTGGTTAGAATTTATCAATTTGGCAATCTTATTACAGCATTTCAAAAACGTTCTACAAGAATTAACTACCATCGAGTGTACATATAATATTTAAGAGTATATTTAATAAAAAAAAAAGAAACTTTTTTCAAAAGTGAAAATCTTGGCAAGAAAAAGGCTAATAAACGTAGTGAAATCTCTAAATATAAAAATGTCAAGTATACGTTTTCTTGCTAGAATAATTGGATACAAGATTCATCTAAATTGTTGTGTTTTGTTTTATTAGCATAGGACCAAAGCACTTCACTTTACAAACAGTTTCAGGCATTGACAGATGTTATGATGTTCGTTTAAATATAGTTTTACTAACGTTGTTCTATTCACTAACTATATTAATTATTATCTACGGTGTTCTAGTAATGCGACTTACAATTATAGTCGATCTCGCGCACGTTGGATGATGTAGTCTCCTTCTAGTGTAACAGATGCTGACAGTTCTATCCTACACGATTTCTCGTGGCAAGTTATTCGGACTTATCTAAGTTGTGTTTCCACTAACGCCAGATTTATTGACGGGCCCTTTCCTACAAGGCACGGGACTCTCGACTAGCAGGTGAAGAGGTGTACTATTAAATTGCGTGCAGAGTTTTAGTGTTTTCTACGCACTCAATATGCGATGCTCGCAAATTCACAGCCCTCGTATTCTCTCACCAGGTACAGCTCGCGGTAGCAGCTTGACTCGCGTAAATTAAATATAGGTATAAAATAATGATAAATATTTATATTTATGTGAATTATTTTTGGTAGTTAATTACAAATAAAGTATATGTAAACATATATCGAAAACACAGTAAGATTGGTCCAGATGGGTCAGATGCTGTAAATGATAATCTCTTTAGAGAAATATAGCAAATATGTTTATTTGTATTTATAATCGGAATTATTTTTTAAATCATATGCGTCACGTAGATACATATGTATGTTTTACATAGATCATTAGTAGTGATCTTGAGATTCGGTCCAGATAAAAGGGATGTTGCGAAAAATTATCTTTGTAGATATGATCTAGTTTTTTAAAGATACTTGTTTGTAAATGTAAAATGTTGACTGCTTTATGTATTCATGCATATCATAAAACATTATCTGCAGATTTGGTCCGGATGAAAGGGATGCTGCGAATAATCATCTGTGCAAATGTGATCTTGTTTCAAGCCTGTTTTTGTAAAGAAGCCTGGAAATGATACTATTGTAAATGATTATTTATAATAATATTAGTTGTAAATTTGCTCTCTGCGTTTCACGGGGTGGTAACTGTCGTTAATTATTAAATGTAATATTTCTAATAATAACACCCGCATTACAAATTATTTAGAAATGTGTCATCAGATTTAATATATATAAATTATGATAGTGTTAATATATTGCTACAAAATAAACTTAACGATTACTTATCTTATATTTATACAATTTCTTATTAAGTATATCTAACATTCGGATTTTAAATATAGTTTATGTGGCGATTATTTGGTCAATATTTTATATTTCTAATTTCAATATAATTATGTTGAATTCACATTTTATTTACAATTATCAATATGACATATGATATTTAGTTTCAAGTGATAACTTAGTTATTCAATATTTAATTTAAATTTTGGTAATGTACTATTAGTGGAGATAATTTAGCTGATCAATACATAATTTGTATTTTAGTAAAGTACCATTAGTAAAAATACCTCAGTCAATCAATATATTATTTAAATATTGGTAATGTATAATTATAAGGACGATTACTTAGACAATAAAAAATAATTCAAATTTTAATAATGTACCATTAGTGGAGATAACTCAGCCAATCAATACAAAATTAATTTTTTTATATTGTATTATTAGTGGCGATTACTTAGCCAATCCTTAGATAATAAACACGTGCGAATTAGGCAATAAGCGCGAGAGAGATAGAGAGAGCGAGCGCACGGGCTAATCCTTTAGATGCGCGCTCAGATAGCTCTCGGCCTTCAAAAGATCAACACGCGACTTCGCTTGTACAATTCCTAAACTTAGGCGATTCGGAGTGCTGTGCTATGTCCAGCAATTTGAAGTGTATGAGTGCGACGCGGAATACGGAGATCCTGATCCCCCTGCGCAATGGTCAAGTCTCGCAGCCTGTCCGGGATCAGGAGCGTCGTCGACGAGAGAGAGAAAAGGTTTGTGTGACGCACAGTGCATGGGAGAGAGTGTAGTAAAGTTGTTGGCGACTTGTATATTATTATTTTATGATTGTAAATTTACGTTTATTTCGCGACTAGCAAATATAATCCTAGACTTATTATTTTACGTGATTTGTCATAATTTCTAAACCTCGATCGTTTACTTCCGATTCCTGTTCCTTCCTGCGAATATCGCCGTCTCCGCGGGCGTTATTTATTAGTACTTATCTAACGCAGTGGAGCAGCCGAGCACGCGCCGAGCGGCGCGTAGACCCAGCAAAACAGTAGCAGCTGAGACAGCTGCATGCAACGGAGGTGTTTCGCGGGCGAAGAGGAGTCCTCCGTCGCATCGAGGGAACGCGATCCAGTCGTTTAACGAGTTATTCGTTGATCGAATTTACACCCCGTTACATTGGCGCCCAGTTCGTTGGTTACTCAGGAAGGAACGAGCAAATATTTTAATTTTTGCAATTTTCGGCGCGAGCGAGAAACCGTTGCGAATTTTAGAAGGTCGCGCGAGCGACGTAAACACGAGCATCCCCGTCTTGTTTCAGTCGCGCTCAAATCAGGTGGGCTTGATCGGCGTTCGATTTTATTCATGCGGCGTATACGAATAATTCGAACGCAATTCACACGAGGAGTCTTTGAATAATAATCGGAGATCTTTGTTGCCAGGCCGAGAACAAATATCTACCGATATTATCACACGACGTAGAATTAAACGACTCGGAGCAGCGAAACTTGAAGCTGAGACTAGTATCGCATGCTCTCCAAGTCGAATAATTTTCTATTTGTTGTCGGGAGAATTTTAAAGCACTCTCGTTAGGAGAGAGTAGCATAATTATTTTTTCGTGACGTTCCTGTGAAAGCAGAGCGTATATGCGAAAACGTAAGTTGTTTAATTATTAACAATTAAACAACAAAAGGCAGCAAAGCGGCAACACAAACGCGTATAGCCGCAAAGTATAGTCCACGCACGCTATACTGGAACGAAGCGCGCAACGGCGCGAGTGTGTGAGAGAGTGCGAGCGCTTGCGGCGCTACATAGAGGCATTTCTACAAGAACGCGAAAGGCGCGAGGTATATAGTTACTTCCATGGGAAGACGCGAAACAGTATACGCCCAGTTTTCAGCCAAGAAGACCTCAAGATTTGTCAATAAGAGAACACACTCGACTCGCAGATCGAGATATACGCGTAATTCCGCGAGAAATATTTTCGTCTTTTTTTGAATTTTTTTTCCGGGTGTATGAGTGCGTATATGCCTGTAGCACAAACTGTTCGAAAATTAGTTTAATATGTGAAGAGAGAGCGAGAAGGTTCGAGAAGCTTGTCACCTTAAGTTCAAATTCGACGGTTTTCGCTAGCCCGCACGGCACCAATGTGGTTGCCATGGCAATGCGCGCTCTCTCGCTCCTACTCTGTCTCTCTCCACCTGTTTCGCGAGCGGTCTTCTGCCGCTTTCGCTGATTTGTGTAGTTTAGTTTTCGTATTGCTGTGGCATGTTTGCTTAGTGAGGACTCGCCTCACAGAGTCAACCGTTAAACAATGTCGTTTGTTAACGCATCGGTGCTCCAACACTCTTCTAATACTCTTCAATTTTCCATAGTCAATACATATGTAATCACACTCTTTTCTTTTCAATAAACATCAATAGTTTGACGGTATACTCAAATAATATCTCAAATATCTCAAATTTAAAGAGCGTGTTGCTATATTCAAATAATTGTTTTGATCCACAAGTCTCTATCAAATTCGAAAGACTATAAATACAAACTGTTTGTTGCAAGTGAGAGCACATGGGTGCTACAAGTGCGCGCGTCAGAAGCAATTCGTGCTTATCTGGCGTAATTAAACAAATTTTTTTTACGTATTACGCTCCGATTATACGAATTCGATTTTTCGTTTTATTTGATTTCGCGTAATAATCTACGTCACAGCGACGCGCTTAGGTGTGCAAGTGTGTGAGTAGAAAGGTTGTATTTTTGTAGCTTACGTTGCAGCAACAAGGATACAATCTAGGGGCTATCGGGATTGAGTGCGTAGGATAGGGAGCTGCCACGTCGTTGTTACGCAACCGCGAAACGTCGTTTAAACGCAGAAGACACACCAAAATGGCGAAGAAAGTGGAGAAGGTCGTCGAGAATTGGTGCTTGGGCATCGACAAAGAAGAGATGGACGATACCCTCGAGAGTATGCAGTTGAAGCCAGGCGGCAAGCGATTAGATCATGTTGCTAGGCTAAACAGATGGCTCCTCGGAGAGTATACCGAGTCAGATTTTAGAAAGAGCCTGGACGTCTCGACAGTAATGGCGCGGGTGAAGTGGGAAGAACTGCGTATTTCATTCATCGACGCAACGGCTGAACTAGTATGAAGGCGGAGAAGACAAGTACGAAAGGTGCGGGGATGTAGGAGGTTGGAGACATCGTCAAAGAGCTAGTCGGCGAAGAAGAGTTCCTGCATTACCGGGGATCCTGCGGTGGATTAGTAGAGTCGGAATCGGGACGATAATCCGACTCTAGCGGGGGGTTGTAACGAGGAACAACGTAGCTCTTCGACGATGTCTCCAACCTCGTACATCCTGCACCTTTCGCACTCGTCTTCTTGACCGCATGTCGTAATCTGCAGTGCTCTAGGCTGCTGCTGCAGCTGATCTGCTCGATCCCTCTTCCCGCCTGGGAGAGTCAGTTTCGTAGGTGGGGGTTTCTTCCTCGTCTCCTCCTTCTTCGTGCAACTCCTGGAGAACCGTGGAAATCTTCCTTATCCACGGCTATGGGTAATTCAGTTGGGCGCCATGTAACGGGGTGTAAATTCGATTAACGAATAACTCGTTAAACGACTGGGTCGCGTTCCCTAGATGCGGAGGAAGACACCTCTCCGCCCGCGAAACACCTCCGTGGCATGCAGCTGTATCAGTTGCTCTGTTTTGCTAAGTCTACGCGCCGCCTGGCGCGTGCTTGTCTGCCCAAATGTGTTAGATAAGTACTAATAAATAACGCCGGCGGAGGCGGCGGTATTCAAAGGAAGGAACAGGAATTGGAAGTAAACGAGGTTTAGAAATTACGACAAATCACGTAAAATAATAAGACTAGAATTATATTTGCCAGTCGCGAAATAAACGTGAATTTACAATCATAAAATAATAATAAGCGAGTCGCCAACAACTTTGCGACTCGCCGTAACGCCGGAATAATCGCTCTCGTATGCGTATATCGTCGTGAAGGTCGCGCGCGCCGGATCACCCCCGCACGGGTGATAAACACTCGCACATACACTCTCTCCCATGCACTGCGCGTCACACAAACCTTCTTTTTCTCGTCGACGACGCTCCTGATCCCGGACAGGCTGCGAGACTTGACCACTGCGCTGGACTGCTACAAGTTGGCTGTGGTGCTTAACTCGTTCCAAACCCCCCCCCCCCCCCCCCCCCCCCCCCCCCCCCCCCCCCCCCCCCCCCCCCCCCCCCCGCTCCCCCCCCCGCCGGGGCCCCCCCCCGGGGGGGGGGGGTGTCCCCCCCCCCCCCCCCCCCCCCCCCCCCCCCAGAATCGATCTATCGACCAGATGGCGATTCTACCCCCGTACGTCCGCGACGAACCGTAGTATCGTGCGTCGCGACAATGGATCTGGGAATGCTGGGGTAATAAAAGAAAAACACGCTATTTTGGTTATGTTCGTGCCTAGGCTTTATTTGGCTTTGTGCCGCCGGACATTCAGGCACTTGTTACTTCTCGCCACATTAGGGTGTCCGCAGACGAAACAGGACTTCTGAGACGTCCTGTCTGCGTTCCTCGGTGTCGCTGTGCGCATCGTGCTCTTCGCGCGTGGTCGCCGCTCTGCGTCCAACGCGCTAGACCGCTCCGACGCCTTTAATCGGCGTGCGCGGGCTCTGGCTTCGGCAAGGGCTGCCTCAACCCGGGCGACTTCGCACTCAGCTTCTTCGCGTTGGCGCTGCTCTTCAGCCAGCTGTCGCTCACGGTCCTCCCGCTTGGGCGCCCATTTGCCGGCGCACCGGCGAAAGGCGTCGCCGTGCTTGCGCACCGACTACGTACAGAGCCAGTACGCCTCGCCCTCCAGCCGGCGCGTATCTAACGAGGATTCTAGCGCTTCCACCAACGTAGCGCGATGTTGGCTCCACGCCGCTTCGACTGCCCCTTCGCTCGAAGGTTCCTCCGTTGCCTTCGAGCCAGCCGGCGGCGCTTGTCTCTCCGCGGTGTTGGTCTCGCGGTGGATGGGCTCGCGTTCCAAGCGTGCTGCGACAGGTCGCCCGATCCGCGACGACGCTGGTTGTGGTGCACGCGGGCGGCGCAAACCCGTTGCGGTCGTTTCGCCCACGCCAGCAACCAGCGCAAGTGGCTCTTGGCGGCGTACCACTAACGCCCCCTCTTCTTCCTCTTCTGTTCCAGGGGCAAGGTACGTCTCCACCTCGCCATCGGGAGGGAAGACGCTCCAAGGGTCTTCTCCCTCGCCTACCTCCCTGATGACTACGTGTGGCCGCTCTTCTTGGCGGATTAACGCGGCGATCACGCGCTCGAAAGCTGCATGCAGCTCCTCGGGACTCATACCTAAGCATATAAATTTTCTAGCTTAGGTCCGTAGCTCTCTGTACGCGCGTTTTTCGCTCGGGTTTACTACGATCGCGCGCAGCTTTTTCGCTCGCTTCGACCGGTCGGCGACTTTGCTCGTTTCGGACGCAATATCGCTCTGTTCGCAGACAGTCTCGCTCGCTTTGCGCTGGTACTTTGCTAGCACCCGCGTCTGCCCTCGCATCCCTCGGAGATTGAGCGTCGCCATCTTCTTCGCTCTTCTGCGACTCTTCGTCCGTCGCTGGCACATAAAACGGCTTCAGCTACGCAGCTAGCGCAAGATCGACTTACTCTCCCATATCATCGACTAGTCGATACGTATTGGTGCCGCATATCTCCACTATTTTATACGGCCTAATATATAGTGGCGCTAGTTTCGCGAAGCGCTGCTCCGCTCCGGAAGACAGCAAGTGATTTCGCCTCATCACTAGGTCTCCTACTTTGTACGTCGCCGGTTTATGCTTGGCGTCATAATAGCGCTTCTGACGATCTTGCGCGCTCTGCGTCCTTTGCGACGCTTGCTTGCGCAGCTGAGATAAGTGCCACATTCGATCGTGCCATGCATCGATCGCGCGTCGCTGCAATTCTTCTTCTGCGGCGGCGTCCTACTCGCGCCTCGCTGCAAAAGGCTTCCTCGGTTGAGTCCCGTACATCAGGATTGCCGGACTCACGCCTGTCGAGGAATGGGGCACGGTATTATACCCCAAGGCGATGTCGCTCAATCGCTTGTCCCATGTGTTATGATTCTCCTCGATGAGCGCACGCACCATGTTATTTATGGTGCGATTCACCCTCTTCACTGGGTTCGCCTGGGGGCGATAAGGTGGTATCAACTAAGGAGGTATTGATCAATGGCCTTATTTTTGAATTCTGTGCCATTGTCCGACAGGAATACCTTTGGCGCACCGTACCGCAAGGAGACTCGCTCTCGGAGATGATGCAGGATTGTTTTCGCGTTCGCCCGCTTAATCGGAATGCGCTTTATCCAGCGGGTAAACTAGTCTTCGAATATGAGAATATATTTGGTTCCTCGAGCGGTCTTTGGTTTCGACCCTATGACATCTCCCGCTATGATCTGCCATGGCCGAATAATCACTCGTTTTCCCATCAGGCCGCTTGGCGAGCGCTGCTCGACTTTGCATTGCTGACAAACGAAGCATTGTCGAACATATCCAGCGACGTCGGTGTACATACTGGGCCAGTAATAGTACATTGTGACGCCTGCACAAGTTTTCTCACACCCCTGGTAACCGGCTGATGGCTCGTCGTAACACTTTTGCAAGATCTCTGCTCACTATTCTTTTGGCACGACGAAATTCCATGCCGTATCGTCATTCATAGACGCTGGCAATTTCTCATCTGGGCAGAAGTAGTACAGCTGCCCGCCGTACATCTTATACAGCGGATCTTCGCTCGGATGCAGCTGTATCTCACGGACCTTTTCGCAGTACCATTCGTCCTGAGTTTCACTTGCCCATATGACTGCCTCGACTGGTACTGCGTCTTCTTCGTACATACGCGACAATGCGTCTGGAATGGTGTTAAGCAGGCATTTTCTATGCTCCACAGTGTAGACGTGGTCCTGCATTTTTAGTGCCCATCTTGCAAGGCGTCCGGTGGGACACCTAGCAAGATGGGCACTAAAAATGCAGGACGTCAAATGGCAAGTCCACAAATTCCACTATCGGTGACGTCTGACCATTTGCACACTGTGCTTGACGGCCATCACGTTGTCGCAAAGGTCGACCGCAGGCCCTAGCGATCTGAAGTATCACGCTCATAGCGGCGCCTGGGTCGTAGAGAACCCTTACTCTGAACCCTTCGATGCCCACGTGTACCCACTAGCGCGACTCGTCTTCATTTTGCGATATCGTCGGCTGGCGAGATTCGCTGGACAACAGTGCGACCATGCGATCAACATCGCCTGAGGTTTCGCGCGAGGTATCGACTACGCCCTCCGTCACGTGCCTCTCCTCTCGGGGAGACTCCTCGCGCGACGGTTCAAGAGGAGCAGTAACCTCGCCTACTCCTTCTTTTTGCCGTTTCCCTTACCCAAGGGACATTCTCGGGTAATGTGACCTTTTCCACGTCATTTGAAGCACTCTATTGGCTTCTTCTGCTCTCTTTGGTCCGATTGACCAGAAATCTCGCCAGACTTCTGACTTTTGCGCTTCAGACTAAGAGACTTGCCTCTCTCTTTCCTTGGTCCAGAGCGTCCTCGCTGAGGAGCTGACTTCTTCGTGCCTCCTCCAGCGTTGGCGTGCTTCGCCAGTTGCGCTATTGCTGTAAGCTTTAAGTCGAACAGCTTGCCGATGGCGTCGAGCAATAAAGGCAGTGTGTCGGTTTGCTCCGCAAACCCCATGGCTGCCACCGGCGTTTTACTGCCAGTCTTCGGCGTTTCGCCCTTAAAGGTGCATTCGGGGACAATTGCTACGCCGGGCTTCGGAGGTGCTCGATACGAGGCTTCGCATACTAGAGCGGCCTCGACTTCGACTGCTGCCTCGAGCAACTGCTTCACGGTGGAGAAATCTTTTCGCTTGAATCCGCGTTTGAGACTAGGCAGCATATTACGGTAGATCCAATCCAGTCGCTGGCTAGTGTCTGGTCAGGGAACCATCCTCCGCATTATACCTTGCAGGTTTTTCACGTACACCCGCACGCGTTCGTCAGGCCCCTACGTTCTCGAAATTACTTCACTCAGTACTTTCTGCTGGTAGCCTTGTGACTGCCCGTACCATCGCTTGCTGCACTCGCAGAAATCGTCTCAGCTAGACCATTCTCCCTGTTCGGATAGCCAGTTCTGTAACCACTCGTACGCATTATCCGTCAATACTTCTTGTAATGACGCTAGCATCTGCGCATCGGACAGGTCGTCCAGCATTCTGCGTCCTTCCATGCGTTGCAGGTAGTTCTCGACGCTCTGTGACGAGTCCCTAATGAACTTAATCCCCCATTTGTTCACCGCAGGACCGATGGGTCTGTTGTTCTGTCTTCGCGACCCATCGTAGTTGCTACTGTCACTCAGCGCTTGCGTATGCGCGTTCGTCGCATTCGCATTCCTCCCCCCCCCCCCCCCCCCCGAGCAACTACTGTGGATTGCGAATTGAGAGGATTCGCCGGGATCCAAGAGTTGGAAGCTCCACCAGTCACCGCGCCCGCGTCTTCACTGAAGCTGCTGTGATTCATGTGATTTATCCTGTATGTGCCTTGAAAATTCACATGACCGGCTTTGCGTGAGTTCTGCGGATTACTCTTGCTTACTGGTGGCTCCACCCTTGTACTGGACGCTATGTTAGTCGGCCATTTTGACATCATGGCCTCCATCTTGCACATCAGCATCCTCATCGTTGCGGTATTCTCAGCTATCGACTGACTAAGCAGGTCATTCTGAGATACCGAATTTTGCGCTGATACTTCGTGATTCTGGGCGTATTGTGCGCTGCAACGCTCGTCTTCACCGTACCCTCTGTTGAGCGGTCGATTGCTCGTTGTTGCAGCGCTTTGCTGAGATCTGGAGTCTAATCTAATTTTTCGTTGATGCCCAAGCACCAATTCTCGACCACCTTCTCCACCTTCTTCGCCATGTTTGTGTATCTTCTGCGTCTAAACGACGTTTCGCGGTTGCGCAACAACGACGTGGCAGCTCCCTATCCTACGCACTCACTCCAGATAGCCCCTAGATTGTATTCTTGTTGCTACAACGTGAGCTGCAAAAATACAACCTTTCTACTCACACACTTGCACACCTAAGCGTGTAGCTGTGACGTAGATTATTACTCGAAATCGTAGAAAACGAAAAATCGAATTCGTATAATCGGAGCGTAATCCGTAAAAAAAAATTTTTAATTACGCCAGATAAGCACGAATTTCTTCTGGCGCGCGCACTTGTAGCATCCCTGTGCTCTCACTTGCAACGCACAGTTTGTGCTACAGGCATAAACGCACTCATACACCAGAAAAAAATTCAAATAAAGACGAAAATATTTTTCGCGGAATTATGCGTATATCTCGATCTGCGAGTCGAGTGTGTTCTCTTCTTGACAAAGCTTGAGGTCTTCTTGGCTGAAAATTGGGCGTATACTGTTCCACGTCTTCCCATAGAAGTGACTATATACCGTCGCGTTCTTGTAGAATTGCCTCTATGTAGCGCCGCAAGCGCTCGCACTCTCTCTCACACTCTCGCCGCTGCGCGCTTCGCTCCAGTATAGCGTGCGTGGACTATACTTTGCAGCTACACGTGCTGTGTTGTCGCTTTGCTGCCTTTTGTTGTTTAATTGTTAATAATTAAACAACTTACGTTTTCGCATATACGCTCTGCTTTCACAGGAACGTCACGAAAAAATAATTATGCTACTCTCTCCTAACGAGAGTGCTTTAAAATTCTCCCGACAACAAATAGAAAATTATTCGACTCGGAGAGCATGCGATACTAGTCTCAGCTTCAAGTTTCGCTGCTCCGAGTCGTTTAATTCTACGTCGTGTGATAATATCGGTAGATATTTGTTCTCGGCCTGGCAACAAAGATCTCCGATTATTATTCAAAGACTCCTCGTGTGAATTGCGTTCGAATTATTCGTATACGCCGCATGAATAAAATCGAACGCCGATCAAGCCCACCTGATTTGAGCGCGACTGAAACAAGACGGGGATGCTCGTGTTTACGTCGCTCGCGCGACCTTCTAAAATTCGCAACAGTTTCTCGCTCGCGCCGAAAATCGCAAAAATTAAAATATTTGCTCGTTCCTTCCTAAGTAAGCAACGAACTGGGCGCCAATGTAACGGGGTGTAAATTCGATCAACGAATAACTTGTTAAATGACTGGATCACGTTCCCTCGATGCGGCGGAGGACTCATCTCCGCCCGCGAAACACCACCGCTGCATGCAGCTGTCTCAGCTGCTTCTGTTTTGCTAAGTCTACGCGCCGCTTGGCGCGTGCTTGGCTGCTCAACTGCTTTAGATAAGTACTAATAAATAACGTCCGCGGAGGCGGCGGTATTCGCAGGAAGGAGGAAGGATTAGCCCTCTCTATCTCTCTTGCGCCTATTGCCGAATTCACACGTGTATATTATCGCGCGCGCGACTCTACGTTGTTTCGGCGCGGCGCAGTGGTACTCATACCGCTACGAGTAGGCTGTGGTGCTCAACTCGTTACAACCCCCCCTTCTGTTCATCCGTTGCGTCGATGTATAGGTAAAGACGAGCGTTGCTGCGCATAATACACCCAGAGTCACGAAGAATCAGCGCAAAATTCGGTAGCTCAAAATGACCTGCTTAGTCAGTCGATAGCTGAGAATACTGCAACGATGTGGGCGCTGATTTGCAAGATGGAGGCCATGATGTCACAATGGCTGACTAATATAGCGTCCAGTACAAGGGTGGAGCCACCAGCAATCGAGAGTAATCCACAGAACTCACGCAAAACCGTTCATGTGAATGTTCAAGGCACATACAGCATAAGTCACATGAATCACAGCAGGTTCCACGAAGACGCGGGCGCGGTGGCTGGTGGAGCTTCCAACTCTTGGATCTCGGCGAATTCTCTCTACTCGCAACCCCCAGTAGTTGCTAGGGGGGGGGGGGAGGAATACGAATGCGACGAACGCGCATACGCAAGCGCTGAGTGACAGTAGCAACTACGATGGGTCGCGAAGACAGAACAACAGACCCATCGGTCCTGCGGTGAACAAATGGGGGATTAAGTTCATTAGGGACTCGTCACAGAGCGTCGAGAACTACCTGCAACGCATGGAAGGACGCAGAATGCTGGACGACCTGTCTGATGCGCAGATGCGAGAACGCAGGGGCCTGGCGAACGCGTACAATTCTACGTGAATAACCTGTAAGGTATAATGCAGAGGATGGTTCCCTGATTAGACACTAGCCGGCAACTGGATCGGATCTACCATAATATGCTGCTTAGTCTCAAACGCGGGCTTCAGCGAAAAGATCTCTCCACCGTGGAGCAGTTGCTCGAGGCAGCAGTCTAGCATGCGAAGCCTAGTATCGAGTACCTCCGAAGCCCGGCGTAGCAATCGTCCCCGAATGCGCCTTTAAGGGAGAAAACCCGAAGACTGGCGGTAAAACGCCGGTGGCAACCATGGGGTTAGCGAAGCATACCGACACACTGCCCTTATTGGTCGACGCCATAGGCAAGCTGTTCGACTCAAAGCTTGCAGTAATAGCGCAACTGGCGAAGCACACCAACGCTGTAGGAGGCAGCAAGGACTCTGCCCCTCAGCGAGGACGCTCCGCAGATTCGCAGAATGCTGGACAGCATCCTGCCTAAATCCAACCATACGATCGGACGGACGCAGTTGATTGAGCACGGAATAGACGTTGGGTCGGCCAGGCTGATAAAACAGAAGTATTATCCCGTGTCGCCAAAAATAGAGGAGGAGATGTATCAACAAGTATGAGAGTTGCTTGCTGCGGGATTCATCGAACCCTCTGACAGTGCTTGGTCAAGCCCGGTAGTGATGGTACGCAAAGCAAACGGGCAATATCGTTTTTGCATCGACTTCCGAAAAGTTAATGCGCTGTCAAAGGCTGACGCATATCCATTACCTAACATAGATGATATTCTTCGTAAACTGCGGAAAGCGAAGTACATATCTACGTTGGACCTTAGCAGCGCGTACCATCAAATACCGTTGAAACCGGAGGCAAGACCTCTGACGGTCTTTACAGTTCCTGGGCCAGGTTTATTCCAATTCACGCGTATGCCGTTTGGTTTAGCCTACGCTGGAGCGACCTTTCAGCAAATGATCGACGAAGTAATGAGCCCCAGAGAAGCTAACTCGGACCGGGATCCGGAGCATGCGCGGTATCCTGCTCCGCTGCCACGCTCTCATTGGCGCTCCGCACTCGCGCGCGGTTTGAAAAAGATGGGGGGCGGGGCTTTGCGTCAGCCGTTTTTCGGAAGGACCGAGTTCAAGTCCCGTAAACGGAAATTTTTTTTTTGCTCTTTTCTGTTAGTTGATATTCTAATTGACATGAAAAATTCTTTGTGTACTAAAAAAAACAATTAGAAAGCTACACAACAATTTTCACATAGGGATATACATCAGTAGGTACCATATATCCAAGCAAACCCCTCATGACTATGGAAACATAAATATCTAAACCCTATAAACCCTAAAAACTTAAATATCTGTTAACAAATCATGTTTAAGCTTAAACAAACCCAATTTAAACAAACAAGCCGCCCCACCCTCTCGATAAACATATGCTACTTTCAATCTTTCTGCTCCAACGACGTTCGCGGCGGCGCGGTCTACGTCGTCGCTTAGTAATCTTATGCTCCCGGGTTCGAGTCCGATACCCGGCGATTTTTTTTTTTATTTTTTTTCTACTTTCTTACAAAATATGTAGTATAAAATCAACAACCACAAGTTTTTTAGTTATTAAATAGCAAGATTAAAATTAACAAATAAATTTATAGTTGTAACAGTTTTTTATATTACACACACTGCATTAAATTTACACTTTATTTATAAATATGAAATATAAAATATAAAATAAATATAATATTGGCAATTTTCCACACAACCCGGGAGGTACATGCGCGTTGCTTTTTGATTTATATAAATTATCCTATTTATTAATATTAATTTTTATATTTTATTGCAAGCAGTTAAACGACATGGTAAACTGCTTACAATATTTAAAAAAAATATTTACAACTGGGATTATTTATAAACGTGGAAGCCTCGCCAGTAGCCCTACTTTACCACGTAAAGGAGCTCCGCCTTCCTCCACGCTCCTCCCTACTTGCCTCCAATCTTAAACGCAAAAGTCTCAATAACGAACATGTTTTTTAACAATCTTCTAATAACCAAAGCTTCATTACTTTCATAAAACTTTAATGCTTGGAATATTGATAAAAAAGAGCACAGTAAACGAGCCTTTTTGCGCAAAGAGTCCACCACGGAAATAATTATACAAATACCACTTCCAAATAGAATCTATTATCGCATCATGTCATACGATAATCTAAAATAAATGAAAAATGTATTTATATTACTATTTATTAATATTAACAAATTTCCGTTTTTATGCTTCTAATCTAGAACAAAATAAATTTATATTTAAAAAATATACAATATACAAAATATAATACATGCATGACCCTCTTAAAATTAAATTAGCAACTTTAATAATCAATAATAATTTTGAAATGACTTTAAGAATTTTATATATTAATTGTTTATAATTTATCTACTGATCGCTTTTTAAAAGGATATAAATTTTCAGTCGTAAACATATTTAATTATTTTTTTGACGGTTCAAACACTAAACTACTGATATTAAAAGCGGCGTTATAAGATCGTAAAAAACAACGAGCGTTAAGTAATGCAGTACTTGTTTTATTGCCTTTCAAATCTTTAACTTCATTGACATCAGAAAAAGTTCGCTCCGGTTCCGCATTGGAATGTGGAAGCGAAAATATGGCCTGAACAAGTTTTGTTAAAGAAGGGAAAAGCAATTCCATTCCTGCATCATTTTTAAGATTAAAAATCACAGACCAAAAAGACTCTACATCCGATTCCATATATTTCGCGATTTCATCAGGACTAAAATGCAAAGGTAAGGTTC
The DNA here is from genome assembly GCA_037356405.1 of Nasonia oneida. Classification (NCBI taxonomy): domain Eukaryota; kingdom Metazoa; phylum Arthropoda; class Insecta; order Hymenoptera; family Pteromalidae; genus Nasonia; species Nasonia oneida. The sequence continues at coordinate 71,677 of JAZHPH010000382.1, read as the reverse complement.
TCCATTCAAAAGCTAATTTATCTGAATCAATATATGAAAAATATTTAGTAATTCCTTCTAAATATGGAGAATTTTTTCGTTCGTCTAAATCTAACGCGATTTTTGGCTCTACAAAAGAAATACAATTCAATAATTCGCGATGTTCCAAAAATCTTTTTCGCATCTCTTCTACACAAGTTATATTATAATTTAAACAATTTTGTTTAATTTCCGAAACAACATCAGCTGCTAATCCTTTAAGAAGGTCAGTTGCAGATGCACCTAAAAAAACATCTTCTAAGGGCTTCAAATGATTTTTAACAATGAAGTTATCAGAAGTTATTTGAGAAAGCGATTCGGGATTAAGAAAATCTTGGCCAATCAGCTTAAAGATTTTTTCAATTGAAGAATATAATTTATGGATCATTAATCCCTTAGTCTGATAAAGAGCGTTAAAAGAATTATGATAATTTAAAGCATACTTCATAAAAGCTACATAAACGCGAACAGAAGGATCTAATAATAATTCTAAAATTCTTTGCGCGCTACTGACTTTAACTTCGCCTTCATCCGTTTTTACGATACTTTCTTTTGCGAGTTTCGGCGCGACAATTTCAAAAGCTTCTATGGAAAAATAATTTATTAATGCTGGATATGCTAAATTTACTCTGTCATAACAACAATAGGCTTCTAACCAACGCGTTCCCGATAGTTTCAACATTTTCAAAGGTGGCAGCTCAAGAAAGCGAGCAATTTCTAAATATTCAGCAAATCTTTTGGGGCTATTTGAAAAATAAAACGAAACACTTCTCAAAAGTTCTTCAACTTCTTGAGGGATCATGCGGCAACTATTTTTTGCAACTAAAGCCAACGAATGGCAAATACAATTTAACAGAAGGCAATGTTTAACATCTTTTTTTAAGAGAGTGTAAAATCCCTTAACGTTACCGGTCATAATGCTGGCATTATCACACGCTAAAGCGACAATATTTTGCATGTTAATATTGTTGGAATCAAAAAATGCTTTAAAATCTTGAAAAATATCTAAAGCTGTTCCTTTTTTACCATCTAACTCTATTAATTGTAATAAATGTTGAACTACTTTACTTTTTATTTTACTAAAATATTGCACAGAAACACACAAAACTTTAACGTTGCCGACGGCCGTACTTTCATCGACTAAAATTGAATAAAAACAATTATTTAAAGTTTCTTTGAAATCATCAAAAGTAGATTTATATAAAATTTCTTTAATTACTTGACTGCATTTATCTTCTTTTAATTTAATACTTTGTACAGCCTCAGGATCGATACACATACTTTTCATGAATGGAACTAAATCATCTACTAATCTAACACCAACATTATCCTCAGCAACAAAAAGGGCAGTTTTTAATTCTACAGCATGAACCCTGTCTCGAAATGATGGCCCTTCTACTTTGGTTGTTACAAAAGTACCAAACCTCATAGCAGCTTCAATATTATCTAAATGTTTTTTTGTTTTACAATGATCTGTTAAGTGCGTTTTACGCGTAAAAGAAATATCAACAGTGCAATATTTGCACTTAGCTTTTTGAATGTCAGTTGGGTGCTTTTATAACCAATCTTTCAAATTTGGATCTGCTAACCAATCTGGCTGGAAAGGAGTTACATGTCTTTTTTTTTTCGTAGGAATATCATTTTCGGCGATACCACCATCTGATTTCCTTTTCTTAGTATAACTCGTCAGATTATACATTGCTCTATTCAGATAAATCTAAATAATCGTTAATTAATAAATAATAAATCTAATTTAATTAAGTTTAAAAAATATCACAGAGGAGACTAGCTTTTGTTAAAATAAAAGTTGAAATAAAATAAATACTTTAATTTAATTGCACAATTTATACTTATTTATACTAAGATTTAAAGCTCCAAAAATACTGATAAATAAATTAATTTTTTAATAATATTTTTTACTTATTATATTATTATTATTTACTTAATTCTTAAAATAAATATCATAAATTTAAAATTACTTTTAATACTGTATTTTTTAAATAATTTAAATACTTAAATTCTAATAAATTATTTATGTATGCATATATATACGTATAAACAAACAGATTTATTTAAAAAAATTAATTTATAAACTACAAAGTCGACAAAAAATATTTAATCACGTGTAGAAAAAATAAAAATTCAAATTTGAAAAATATTACAAAAGAGACTAGATTTTATGAAAATAAAAATTGAAATACAATAAACTCTAGAATTCAATTTAATACTGATAATTAAATTAATTTTATAATGATATTTTTATTTATTTATTATTATTATTAGCTAAATTATTAAAATATATCACAAATTTTAATTAAGTCTCACTGTTTTTTTTTAATAATCTAAATGCTAAAATTCTAATAAAATCGTTATATATTCATATATGCATGTATAAATACGGAGATATATCTTAAAATAATGGTTTTTTAATACAAAATACCATAACGAAATATTTAATAACGCGGCGAAAAAATAAAGAGTAGCAACTTTTCCACCCAGATATAATTAAACTTAATGCGATGTATACGCGGATGTCTAAGTTAAACGAACGAACTATTTTACCTCAAACGCAGAAAAACTCAACGGCTTCCCCGATTTCCCGGAAGCCCGTCACAACAGTCGCGTAGCGCTTGGTTTCGCGCGCTCGGCCGGATTTGATGTATATGCGCTGCTGATGATGATCCTCGCCGAAGTCTTGCTGCTCCCTTGCTTCCTTCCTTCCTTCCTGACAGCTCTTCGTTTTCCTGGCCTGCGTGCTCGGTTGGAAATCCTTGAAATCCGTTGAAAAGTGGATGCAGTCGTTGGAGCACGAACGTCGTCTTCTTCACTGCTTTTCGACTGCTGCTTTCTTGCTAACTTGCACTCTTTTTTATAAACTTTTCACTTCACTTATTACCAGACACACTCACTATGCACTGAACACTAACATTTACATAAAACGCTAACACGACCGAAGAAAAGTGTAAACAAACTTCTCTGCTCGGAGATGCTGCCGCAAAAGTAAGTGACAGATCGGGAACTGTCGAAGTGGGGTCGGCAACATCGTTTGCTACATCGTGATACCATCGCGGTCGCGTATGTTTTATGCATTTTGCCATAATACTATGATAACAAATCTCGTTCTAACTAAGTAAGTTGTTTAACTATAACGTGAAGAATTTAAATAAAAATAGCTAAAATAGTGCCCTATTAACTTGTGGTTGTTGATTTTATACTACAAATTTTGTAAGAAAGTAGAAAAAAAATAAAAAAAAAAATCGCCGGGTATCGGACTCGAACTCGGGAGCATAAGATTACTAAGCGACGACGTAGACCGCGCCGCCGCGAACGTCGTTGGAGCAGAAAGATTGAAAGTAGCATATGTTTATCGAGAGGGTGGGGCGGCTTGTTTGTTTAAATTGGGTTTGTTTAAGCTTAAACATGATTTGTTAACAGATATTTAAGTTTTTAGGGTTTATAGGGTTTAGATATTTATGTTTCCATAGTCATGAGGGGTTTGCTTGGATATATGGTACCTACTGATGTATATCCCTATGTGAAAATTGTTGTGTAGCTTTCTAATTGTTTTTTTTAGTACACAAAGAATTTTTCATGTCAATTAGAATATCAACTAACAGAAAAGAGCAAAAAAAAAATTTCCGTTTACGGGACTTGAACTCGGTCCTTCCGAAAAACGGCTGACGCAAAGCCCCGCCCCCCATCTTTTTCAAACCGCGCGCGAGTGCGGAGCGCCAATGAGAGCGTGGCAGCGGAGCAGGATACTGCGCATGCTCCGGATCCCGGTCCGAGTTAGCTTCTCTGATGAGCCCAGAACTCTAGCCATACGCGTACTCGTATCTCGATGATATCATCATCGCGACAGAGACGTTCGAAGAGCATCTCGAGTACTGAGAGAAAGTGCTCCAGCGAGTGAACGCGACTGGATTGACGATCAACCGGGACAAAGTGTCTTCTGCAAAAAGAGGTCAAGTACTTCGGCGTCCTGGTTAATCACGATGGTTTTCGGCCAGATCCAGAGAAGATATCGCCCATTGTGGCGTATCCAGCGCCGAAAAACCTGAAACAGCTGAGACGTTTCTTAGAAATGGCGTCGTGGTATCGCAAATTCATGCAAGAATTCGCGACCGTCGCTGAACTGCTCCATCGCCTGACGAGGAAAGGCAGAAAATACGAGTGGGGGACGGAACAGCGAGATGCTTTCCAACAAGTGAAAGCGCTGATAGCGTCTGCACCGATTCTTCATTGCCCAGATTTCGAATCACACTTCGTGTTGCAGACGGACGCCAGTGACACTGGGTTCGGCGCGGTACTTTTCCAAGTAATCAACGGAGAAGAGCAGGTTTTGGAATTTGCGAGCCGCACAATGTCGAAAGCCAAGAGAAATTATAGTGTCATGGAGAGAAAATGTCTCGCTGTCATCTAGGCTATACGGAAGTTCAGACCTTATATTGAGGGATATCAATTTAAGGTCGTCACGGGTCATAGTAGTTTGCGGTGGCTATGCAACTTGCTTAATCCCACCGGACGCCTAGTAAGATGGGCACTAGAAATGCAGGGCCACGTTTACACAGTAGAGCATAGAAAATGCCTGCTTAACACCATTCCAGACGCATTGTCGCGTATGTACGAAGAAGACGCAGTTCCAGTCGTGGCAGTCATATGGGCAAGCGAAACTCAGGACGAATGGTACTGCAAAAAGGTCCATGAGATACAGCTGCATCCGAGCGAAGATCCGCTGTATAAGATGTACGACGGGCAGCTGTACTACTTCTGCCCAGATGAGAAATTGACAGCGTCTATGAATGACAATATGGCATTGAAAATCGTCGTGCTAAAAGAAAAGCGAGCTGAGATCTTACGAGTGTCACGACGAGCCATCAGCCGGTCACCAGCGGCGTGGAAAAAATTGTGCGCGCGTCGCAATGTACTATTACTGGCCCGGTATGTACACCACGTCACTGAGTATGTTCGACAATGTCGAGGAGGCCTGGCATGCAACGACGATTATGTCGACGTCGCCGCGAAAAACGCGCGCACAAAGAGCCGTCCTAAGCTAGAAAATGTATATGCTTAGGTATGAGTCCCGAGGAGCTGCATGCCCCTGGAGCAGAAGAGGAAGAAGAGGGGGCGTTAGTGGTACGCCGCCAAGAGCCACCTGCGTTGGTTGCTGGCGTGGGCGAAACGACCGCAACGGGTCTTCGCAGCCCGCGTATACTACAACCAGCCAAAGAGGCCTAGAGCCAACATCGCTCTACGTTGGTGGAGGCGCTAGAAGCCTCGTTGGATACGCGCCGACTGGAGGGCGAGGCGTACCGGCTCTATACGCAGTCGTTGCGCAAGCACGGCGACGCCTTCCGCCGGTGCGCCAGCAAATGGGCGCCCCTGCTCGAGGAGGGACGTTCTACGCCGCAGAGGACGCGCGACGTAAAGTCGCTTAGCGCCGAAAGCGGGAGGACTGCTATCGACAGCTGGCTGAAGAGTGGCACCAGCGCGAAGAATTCGAGCGCGAAGTTGCCCGGGCTGAGGCATTCCTTGCTGAAGCCAGAGCCCGCGAACGCCGATTCCAGGCGTCGTGGCGCTCTAGCGCGCCGGACGCAGAGCGGCGTCCACGCGCGAAGAGCGCGGTGCGCGCAGCGACACCGGTGGCCACAGACAGGACGTCTCAGAAGTCCTGTTACGTCTGCGGACACTCCAATGTGGCGAAAAGCAACAAGTGCCCTAATGTCCGGCTGCACAATGCCAAATAAAACCTAGGCACGAACATAGCCAAAATAGCGTGTTTTTCTTTTAATACCCCAGCATTCCCACATCCATTGTCGCGACGCATGATACTACGATTCGTCGCGGACGTACGGGGGTAGAATCGCCATCTAGTCGATAGATCAATTCTAGGGGAGGGGGGGGGGGTTGTAACAAGTTGAGCACCACAGCCAACTCGTAGCGGTATGAGTACAGCTGCGTCGCACCGAAACAGCGTAGAGTCGCGCGCGCGATAATAAAAAAAACAAATAATAAAAAAAAAAAACACGTGCGATTTCGGCAATAAGCGCGAGAGAGATGTCCGACTACTTGAAGGACAGAATTCTAATATATGACACTGAGGACGGTACCAAGACATATAAAGTTACAGCGAGGCGTCCCTTAAGGGTCAGTACTTGGCCCACCGACTTGGAACATCATGTATGACGGGGCACTAAAGCTACAATTATCTGAAGGAGTAACAGTCGTGGGCTTCGCTGACGATATAGCAGTAGTAATTGTAGCGAAACATAAAGAAGAGGTGACAGAAATAGCGGATTAGGCGACCCGTATAATAGACGAATGGCTAACGGTGACGGGTCTGGAACTAGCCAGCCACAAGACAGAAGTTATTCTTATCTCTAGTAGGAAGAAGATGGAGGAAATTAAACTGACGGTAGATGGACATGAGATAGCTTCTCAACCAATCATCAAGGACTTTGGCATCACCATCGATGCAAGACTAACTTTCAAACAACATCTGAAAATAGTCAGCGATAATGCAGCAAGAGTCGGCGCTGGCGCTGCTCTATCACGATTGATGCCAAATGTAGGAGGCCCAACTCAGAAGCGAAGGTTACTCTTATTGTTAGGAAGATCTCCAAAGAATTTCAAGATGTCTATCCTGATTATCCAACATCTTCACTGATTTGGGATACATGTAGAAAATCTTTTTACAAACTACATGATTTGTCATCTCCAAACGTCAGTATGAGTGTTGATTTTGAATCAGAGTCTGACTCACCTTCGGTTTCAAACACGGATGCACCTATGCAAGATGATCTTACAGATATTTTAACTGGACTTAAAAACAAATTCCAATCCCTGCCGGAGAACGATCCATTACGTGTCAGTATTCTTACTATTTTGCCCGAACACTGGGCAATATGTAAAATTATGAACCAATTTGGTGTGTCTCACAGAATGGCTCGTAAAGCAAAACAGTTAAGAGAATCAGATGGAGTTTTGGCTTCTCCTGTTGCAAAACGTGGAAAAACATTACCTGCAGAAACTACTCAGAAAGTTGAAGATTTTTACGAAAATGATCTTAACAGCAAAATTATGCCAAATAAAAAAGATACCGTCAGTATTTATTTATATGGTGAAAAAATAAAAGTGCAGAAAAGATTATTACTTACTGATATTAAGAACCTTCATAATCAATTTAAAGAACAGTTTCCTGAACATCCGATTGGGCTTACCAAGTTTGCGGAACTGAGACCAAAATGTTGTGTCTTTGTAGGATCCTCTGGTACACACAATGTATGTGTATGTACGATACACCAAAATTTCAAGGCGACGATGGACGCAGTAAATATAGAAAAAATCTCAAACAATATGCTGAAAAATTATAAAGATTGTTTGAATTTCGTTCTATGTGAGGATCCCAAACCAAGTTGTTATTTGAATGAATGCAAATTTTGTCCGGACATTCAAAAGTTTTCTAATTACGTTGAGAACATTATGGATGAGCACAATATTGATCAAGTCATCTTCAGCACGTGGCAATCAACTGATAGATACACTTTGATAAAACAATGCCTAACATCGCAAGAATTTATTGAAACTTTATGTTCTATCCTAGAAAAGTTGATACTTCATCACTTCATCGCTAAGGAACAATCAAAGTTTATTTCTGGGAAGAAAAATAATCTTTCAGATGAAGAGGTTCTTGCTCAATTGGATTTTGCTGAGAACTATGCTTTTACAGCCCAAGATGCTGCACAGGCATTTCATTTTAATAATGATCAAAGTACGATTTTTCCTGCTGTTGTTTATTATAAATCTGAAGGCAAGCTAAAGCATTTCAGTACAGTATCTATGTCCGACTGTACTACTCATGATGCCACTGCAGTATACATAATGCAGCAAAAGCTTGTACCTGAAATTCGCAAGGTTTGTCCCACAGTAAAAAAGGTAATATATGCTACTGATGGTGCTAAACAGCATTTTAAAAATCGTTATCAAATGAGTAGTTTAATGAGTCATAAGAGAGATTTTGGCGTTCATGCTGAATGGCACTGTTTTGCAACAGCACACGGAAAAAGTAGTTGCGATGGAGTTGGAGCGATAGTAAAGAGAGAAGCTACAAGAGCGACCTTACAAGCTGCAAAAAATAAAGCAATTCTAGATGTTAAAGCTCTTTAGTCATGGGCGATCATTCAATATAAAATTTTTCTTATACACCAAAAAAGATCACGAACAAACTCGTCAATTCCTAACAAAGAGATTTAAAAACTGTCCACCTGTCACAAACATACAAATGGGGCATGGATTTATCCCAGAAAATAATGAAACGTTGAAAGTCATGCATTACTCAAATGCCAATGAACCTAGGAACAGAGTAATTTATGATATCGGTGAAAGCCATTTATCACCAGTAAAAACTCCACGAACGAGGAGCCAGAATTTATAAGAGTGCACAAAATGTCATTAAAGATTGATTCATTTGGCTAAATTATATATTTTTTTCATCCACGCAGGCATATACATATACACAGGACAATAGAAAAATATAAGTGCAAAAACCGCAGACAGATAATTCTAAATCTAATAGACCGGAAAAATACAAGATTCATGTGCACAAATACTGATTACGATAATACATTTATAATCATTTACCTCACAAACCCCAATATCGATACTTTAAATAGATCTAAAATCATTTGTTGCGGTAAAATTGGTTTAGTGGCGGTATAATGTCCGCCATTTTGGATCCACCATTTTAAATTTTGAAATTTCGAGGTCAAGCTAAGATTCAATGACCCCGAAAACCCCCATATCGATACTTTAAACCGATCTAAAATCATTTGTTGCGGTAAAATTGGTTTGGTAGTGGTATAATGTCCGCCATTTTGGATCCACCATTTCGAATTTTGAAATATCGAGGTTAAAATAAGATTCAGTGACCCTGAAAACCCCCATATCGATACTTTAAACTGATCAAAAATCATTTGTTGCGGTAAAATGGGTTTGGTGGAGGTATAATGTCCACAATTTTGATTCCGCCATTTTTGATTTTGGAATTCCGTCAGCATTGTCAATAATATGTCCTATCATGAGTTGTACATGCTTTTTTGTTGGATATTTCACAAATTAGAACATTTTTGTTATTGTTTTTGTTGAATGTACTACTAAAACGTGGTTTTCAGGCTCCATATTTTATGCGCCTCACTGGATTTTTGAAAAGGCCAGAACTTTTTCAAAAGCCCTTAACCAGACGATCATTTTGAGACCTCAAACGTCTTGTTAGGTTAACCCAAATTTTGGGTGCACTGATGGTCCGGTTGACGTGAAACGTCCCATATATATATATATA
>JAZHPH010000382.1:51920-62226 GCA_037356405.1 Nasonia oneida | reverse complement strand
ATATAAGATAATGAATGTGAGTTTTGTAAAGCAAAATATTTTAAAAGAGCTATATCCTATAATAAAAAATACAATCATTATTGTCATAAAAATAAGGTTATTCTTATTATAAGAATTCCTCAAGAATTGAAGGATCTATTATTTCAAAATAATTCAGAAAGTATTAATTTAAAAAAAAATATAAGAGGTTTCATTAATTAATTTGCATTTGCCAGTTTTGGATCTGAATTAGTATACTTTAACGATCCGGGGCCATAAGTATTAAAGATATGTGGACAGGTGTATCATAATTCATATTCATTACATCCGAATGAAAACAAAGACCCGAAATATGGCTGTATATAATTGTATATTATTGACAATGAAATTGCAAATAAATATAAAGCAAATAACTATAAAATCGATAAACCCAATTTAAATATGTTAGAATTTTTATGTACTTTTTTGCCTTTAAACAATCCTTATGCAAAAGCATATAAAATGATGTGTAGAATAGAGAATGAAGAAAATATTAATGCTGATAATAACACCTTCTGAAATAGTAATGTCATTAACTCGTGATAATCATTTAATGAATAAATCATATTTCGCAACATGAAATGAAGTTGGTGTTGCATATATAGGATATGATGGCGAACCTCCGTTTGACCGTGATATACGTATTTATCCAAAAACTAAAAAACCACAACAAATAAATATTCTCAGCAAACATCTTGACCCAATGACATATCCTTTGATATTTTCTTTTAGTCATCCAGGATGGTAACCTTATATACTTAAAATGTACAAAAAAAAAGAATATAAAAATAATAATATATCTACACTACAGTTTTATTCATATAGATTAAGCATACGCGGTGATTTCAATGCTTATTTAAATTTGTAAAATTTATCATTTATTGTTGTTGTTTGACAAGGATTATAGGATGTAGATTATAGGTATTACTTACGTACTCACCAAGCACAATTAAGAACTAAAAAGTATAAAGGATTAATGGATTACGTTTCCAATCGGGCAAATATTGATAATTCTCGAATTGGAAAAATGGTAATATTACCATCATCTTATATAGGTAGTCCTAAATATTTTTATAACAATGACATGTAATCCAAATTGGAAGGAAATTCAAGAGAATTTATTACTGTATGATAGCACAATAGATCGTCCTGATTTAATCTCAAGAGTTTTCCATGAAAAAGTTAAAATTTAAAAAACCGAACTCCTAAAATATAATATTTTTGGTAAAGTTGAAGGTTATGTTTATGTAATAGAATTTCAAAAAAGGGGTTTACCACATATTCATATGTTTTGTTATTATATTTGCATACCAATGATGAATTTCGAGATACTGATCAAATTGATTCTATCATAAGTGCTGAAATACCAAATGAAAATGAATATCCATGATTATACACTATAGTAAAAAATAATATGATACACGGTCTCTGTGGATCACAAAATAAAAATTGTGTTTGTATAAATTAAGATAAAACACGTTGTACTCAAAATTTTCCTAAACCTTATGTCAATCAAACCTACTATAATCCTGATTGTTACCCTTCTTACCGACGAGGAAAAAATAATAATAAAATTACGTTTTCAAAACATACGATTATAGCTATAAAATATATATTTAAATATTTTCATAAAGGTCCTGATATAGCTCTTGTGAAATTTGCAAATGAACATAATCTAGGTAATAAAGACAATGTAAACGAAAAAAACGATACATATATAATGAAATATCACAAAATCTCTCAACCAGATATGTATATGCACCTGAAGCTATATTCTTGAGCATACATTCTTGTATTTCAAAGACCTATTAATTCGTTAGAATTATACGATAAATATTAATTTTACTTTATGGACCCGAAATTACCAAAATCAAGCAGAACAAAGGCCTTTGAAAAACATAGAAAGTATTTTATTATTACATCGGTTAAGATTAAATGATTTCTATATATCTAGTATTGAAAATAATTACGACGATAAAGAATATAATAACGAATTACAAGTATGTAACAATGGTGAAAATTTAGAAACATTAATTAATTCTTTGTCTACCGTTCAAAAAAAAAAAGTATGACCTGATCATTAATGCTACAATTAACAGTATAGGGAATAAATATTATTTTATCGATGGTCTCGGTGGAAGTGTTAAAAGTTATTTACATAACGTCATGATTAAATATTAAATTTCAATGAATGTTCCGTTCATTACAATGGCCTGGACTGGTATTGCTGCTAATTTATTAATTAATGGAAAAACTGTTCATAGTATTTTCAAATTATCATTGAATATTAATAAACAAACAACTTGTAATATTTGTCCTAATTCAAAATATGGTGAACATATAAAAAATGTTAAAATTATAATTTGGGATACAATATGAATGGATTCAAAACATGCTTTTAAAACAATTGATAAATTTGTTTGTGATATATGTAAAAATAAACTTCTATTTGCAGGAAAAGTTATTGTAACATCTGATGACTTTAGACAAACCCTGCCTATAGTATGGCATAAAAACAGAACAAAAATCCTTGAAACATAAACGTGTAAAAGGGAGGTTTTTATGGTCAATATTTTCAAGACTATCATTAAGTGAGAATTTACGATTACAAAATCCAGATAATGAATTTAAAAATTGGTTACTTGCCATAGGTGAAAACAAAAATATGACTAAATATGAATTACCAAATAATATAAAAAAATACCAAAACAATTTATTTGTGAAAGTGATTTAACGACAGAAATTTTTGGACGTAAAATTGATTCTAATAATTCTACATTAAAAAATAAAGTGATATTATCACCGTTAAAACCTAATGTACTAAAACTAAATGAAAGTATAGTTAAAACAATAGATGAAGACCACTATATATGCTATAGTAATGATCGAATCCAAAGTGACGCAGATGACAAATTGACAAAAACGATACTTACAGAATTTTTGAATTGTTTAACACCTAATGGAATGCCACCACATAAATTAATATTAAGAAAAGATGCAATAATTAGTTGCTTAAGAAATTGAGACATTAATGGTGATCTTTCTAATGGTACAAGATTGATAATTAAAGATATGAAAGAATATGTTCTTACAGCAGAAATTATTACTGGAAAATATTCCGATAAACAAGTATTATCGCCTCGTTGCGATTTAGCTGTATCACAAGATAAAATACCATTTGATATGGTTAAAAGGCAATTTTTAATAAGACTAAGCTTTGCTATGACAGTAAATAAATCTCAAGGCCAATCGTTTGACAAAGTTTGTTTATATTTATCTACGCCAGTATTTAGTCACGGTGTTGCATTATCAAGAACAACATCAAAAGAGAAATTAAAAATGTTTAAATGATAAATCTGCATACAAAAAAATAAAAATATTACAAATAACTATTGTAAAAAACGCAAATTAAACGACAAAATAAAGATTTACACAAAAAACATGACTAAAATATAGAGTATCTTATGTATTTTGTTTAGTAGGAACGAGGTTTGAACATCAATGATTTATATAAAAAACACAAAAATATTCACGAACGAGTCGAACAGAACGGTTCGAAATACACCCATTTAAACGTAGACTATGACACGCTTAAAACAAGAGTCGATGAGATAGACTCCAGCATATTAAACAAGCCGGATAACGAAGACTTGGAAATATTTAAACAAAACGTTGAAAAATCCATTGACAGTAAAATAGCTCTTAAATTTTCCGAACTCCGTCTCGCGGCTCAACCGCAAACAAGCCCTTCGGCAAACGTAGAAGCTCTAATGAATATGGCTACAAGAAAACATGAAGAAGACGCGGAAGTTTTATTAATGAATCTGAAAAAAAACATAACCACAAAATTAACTGCTTTGACGAATACAAGTCAAAATTTATTAAAAATAACTCAATCGAATGAAACACGTATCAAATCACTTGAGTTTGAGCATACAACCTATAATAACACACTTCTCACGAAAAGTAGAGTACAACAGATATAATTCTGGCACAAAATACTCTCATCTCGAATATGCTACTTACATGTGGGGATTCGTACAAGACTTAGAACGAAATTTCTCGGAAGCCGAGCTTGTATGAAAAATCTGTAAAATACTGTAAAATCACAAAATATTACTAATCAAGACAAATTTTTCGAATTACTTGCATATAAAGACAACGGTCACAGTCAAAGGCAATCTTTATTTAAGAAAAAATCCAATCCTGATGATTCGAACGCAGAATCCTCTGGAAATTATAAAACACATAAACCTGCAAATCAACAAACAAATTTTCAAAAGAAACCTCCTCAGACACAAACGCTGAATGCAATTGAGACAAAAGCGAGTAATACGACAAAGGCTCCTGCTAAAGAAATGGGTACAAAACCCAAAACAATAACTTCTAAACCTACTATGATTAGAACTTTTCATTAGAAGATTCTTTAAATGATTGCTTAAAAGACACTTGGGGTTTGCCATAAAACCAATAACGGTTGTTTCTTGTGCCTCGGAAAATAATATAAATAAAATTTCAAATATACAAGAAACAACTAATAAACATATTCCAATTTGCACAATTTTCAATAATGCACGAGATGATTTATTATATGAATCTGACAATAACACTAAAAACGACGAAATTTGTCCCTGCCCGGAAATTACAATTAAAATCACAATATTCCAGTAAAAGCCCTAATTGACAGCGGTAGTCAAGTTACGTATATTTCTGAAAACGTCTATAATTCCAACTTAGAAAAATTTAAAAACGTTGTGACTTTGCCTATCGTAGGTACTATAATCAGAGGTACTACGGGACTAAAATCGACTCGGTTAAATAAACAATTGATATGCCCTATAGAAATCGGTACTTATACAAAAGACTTGATTTTCTTGATTATTCCAAAATTAATACGAGATTGTATTATAGGAATCGATGCAATCAAAGAACTCGGTTTTCTTATAGATACATAATACGATGAAATAACAATTCGTATAGAGAATACAATTGAAAAAATATATTATAAAAATCAGAATTTATTAGAATCGAAAATGGATCATCGTTATATAGAAATTATCGAGGAAGATACAACTAATGATGTTGATCTTCACTCACCATTCCGGCCAGTGCTAAACAAAGCCCGATGCCAAACATTTTTAAATGAATTAACGAGTTCATATAATAACCGTAATTCATTAGTCGATCCTTACGATATATCCGATGAGGATATCGACGATAAACTAAAATTCTGTATAACGAAAAGACCAGAAACGATTGATAAACTCAGAAATTTATTACAAAAATATCGAAAAGTATTCTATAAGAAACCAGGCAGATTAGCATCATACGAATACAAAATCAAAGTAAAAAATCCTGAACCATTTTTTATCCCTCCATATCCTGTAGAAACTAATATGAAAAGTAAACTCAGGCAGTAAGTTCAAGCAGCAATTTTATAAGTCCGATAGTACCGGTATTCAAAAAAGACGGGTCGATTCGTTTATGCCTAGATGCACGTAAAGTAAACGAGATGTTTGAGGATGATCTAGAATCACCTCAAAATATCGAGGAACTCTTACAACAATGTTTCGGGGTAGAAATCATGTCGAGTCTTGATTTAACATCAAGCTTCTGGCAAATACCTCTTTGTGAGGAGAGTAAAAAATATACTGCATTTATGTTCGAAGGAAGACTGTATGTCAGTACAAAGATAAGCAGCGCTGCTTTATTACGCGGTTTATTTCACGTAACAAAAAATCTTGGTGATTCCATATTAAATTTCGTAGACGATTTCTTATGTATCTCAAAAAGTGAAAAAGATCACCTGGGGCATTTAGAAGAGTTATTTCAAAGTTTAATAAAATGGAAATTCACTTTAAGTTTCAAAAAATCAGAATTTTTAAAAAATGAAACTCGGTTCTTAGGATTTATTCTATCTACAAAGGGGATAAAACCTCAAGAGAATAAAATTGAAGCGATAAAAAACTATCCAATTCCTAAGAATCTAAACCAGTTACAAGCCTTTCTAGGCACAATACATTTTTACGCGAAATTCGCAAAAAATCATGCGCATGAGTTAGTACCGTTATTAGAGCTATTACGAAAAGAAAAACAAAAATCCTGGGAGTGGGGGGAAAGTCATCAAAAAGCTTTCTAGCGAGTCAAAGAAGTCTTCGAAAAAGACGTTTGCCTAGCATATCTCGACCCTACCAAACCTTATATCCTTCGCTGTGACGCGTCGGCCTTTGCAATTGCCGGTGCATTATCGCAAATTGACGATAACGGTGATGAACGGGTTATTATTTATATCAGTCGAACACTCAAAGCAGCAGAAAAAACATACTTTACTACAGAGAAAGAACTTCTCGCAGTTGTATGGAGTTTGCAGAAATTACGTACCTATCTACGAGCCGCAAAAGTTTACATAAAAACGGATCACAAAGTTCTAATATTCCTATTCAAATGCAAATTTGTTGGCAACCGAATCCGTCGGTGGATTTTGGGCACACAAGACTATAATTTAGTGATTGATCACGTTCCAGATAAAGAAAACGTTGTAGCCGATATGTTAAGTCGACATCCTAACTTTAATTCAGAAGAACTACAAAAACCGGGAGAGATTATTATTGCAATTTTAAAAGATATAAATTCACGAACGATTTATTGTTTAAATTTAAACATTTGTCAAAGTTACAACACGATGACGAATATTTAAATCAATTATTTACAAAAAATTCAGATAAAAAAAATCAAAGCAATAATGCTACTTATTTAGTTGAAAATGATATAATTTATAAAAAGAACCAATCGAATCAATATAAAATAATGGTTCCAAAAGAAATGATTAAAATACTTATTCTTGAAACACGCGAGACTTATGGCAATGCAGGCGCGAAAAAAGTCATTCGTATGTTACAAGATGATTTCTATATAAAAAATTTAAGATATAAAGCTCAAAAGCTCATTTCATTTTGTCTCATGTCAGAGAAACAAAATTTGCACACGACCATGTACAGCGTCAATGGAAACGATAATACCAGCAGCGCCACATGATTTGTTATCCATAGATTTCTATGGTCCGTTACCGACCGGACGCGGCGGTATGAAACATATACTTGTAACTATAGACGCGTTTTCAAAATTTGTCGTTCTGTATCCGATTCGTAGACAAACTTGTACTACAACGATAAAGAAAATTTTTAATGATTATGTTTTATTATACGGAAAACCGAAGCGTATTTCATGTGATTACGGCTCACAGTTCACTGCAAATGCGTGGATCGAGAAATTACGAGAGGATAATATCGATTTAGTTTTTTCATCTATCCGACATCCACAAAGTAACATCGTTGAGCGAGTTAATAAGGAGCTCGGTAGATTTTTTCGTACGATTACTAGCAAGAAACACACCGGTTGGGTATATTAATATCATCCAAACCATTATAAATGAAATGTATCACGATACAAGAAGATTTACTCCAATCGAATTACACATGGGTATCAAACCTAAACGTACGTGGAAAAATTGGATACATCCAATTAAATCAGATGTTGATCCTCCGCTCGAACAAAAAATTCATCTCGCTCGGGAACGTATAATTTCAAAAGCGCAAAAACGTGCAGAAAAATATAATTTACAAAAGAAAACATTTTTGTTGAATTTAAAGAGGGAGACGAAGTTCGATTAAAATCAAACAATATTTCAGATTTAGACAATAAAAAAATTGCGAAATTTTTTTCAATTTACGAAAGTCCATACGAAATAATAAAAAAAATTGGCAATACAACTTATTTATTATTTGATCGCGATAAACAAAAATAAAAAGGAAGATTCCACATAAACGATCGAAAAAAGTATAAAAGACAACCTAAATAAATAGAATATTATTTGATTAGACAATAGAACAATTCGTTACTCTCACTCACGAAATATTGTAAAGAAAAAATGATCACGCTCAAAAAGAATCGCGTTTCTATCTCATACATTAGTTTTGAACACTCAGAGCTGTATATACAAATGTAAACAAGCCGGCACGGCTAGTCCCGACTCAAGAAAACAGAAGAAAGGCATAGTCCGTCTTTCTCTCTATCCCCATTCTCCCGCGGCAGCACCACTCGTGTCCGCAAGGCCGCGAGTTCCCCCTCTCTTACTACACGCACAGCATTGCCACGTCACTTTCTCTGCGAACCTACGAATTTAGGTATACGTGAGAAACGGAAAAATTAAAAAATATGACAACATTGTCATTGTCCCTATAAAAGGGCTCGCTCTAGGCTGACGCAGTCAGTTTTTTGACGGTAGCAATTAAAGCGCCTTAGAAAAATCAGCCATGGGCCGCACAATTAAGCGCACAGCGCAACTTACGCGCACTTTCGTGGTTTATCCACGCAAGCTCATCACCGGGGTGGACGTTTTGGTTCAGACTGTCCCATTAGGACAGGAGCTGAGCCACCCCGGAGATCGGGTTATCACGCCAAGGTCGGCAGCGGAGCGTGCGCGTTTAGCGCACACGTGGAAGTCGCGCGGTATACGCATCCCGTTCGGCCGTGCCGTGCAGTGCGACTCCACAACTCCGCCGCCACCTCGCACAGGTGAAAAACCTGCACCACGCGCAGTAAGCGTGCCAACGGCAACACCACCGACACTCTCACAGGAGAGCCTTACGCCTCCTCCTTCGCCACCATCATCAGCAGCTCCAACCAAGCCCACCATCATCAACAGCGAGGCAGTCAGGGTCGACTTGGAGTGCCGCCGACGACGCGCGAAGCCGAGAAGCCCAAGGTCTGCGCAGGAGAAGCTTTGCCGGATCGAGGAGAAGCTGCGTGTCTTATTCGACACGCCAGCTGTCACCATCAACACTATCGACACAACAACCTCGGTGAAGGGGAGAGGTGAGGTCTTCGATGCCCTCCTACGGGTACGGCAACAGCGTCTGACGGAGGCAGGTCAGGCTCGACTTCGAGGACAGTTGAAAGTCAGTTGGCAAGGGGAAGGCGAGGCTGAAGCGGAGAGTAAGTGCCAAGGTCGGCAGAAGAGGTATATACAGCTCTGAGTGCATGCATTTTAAGCAGGAATTTCTATCTAGTTATTAAAACTTATAAATATATTTTTAATCATCTTTTCTCCGGGACTATAGTGAAACTTTGTTAATTTCTGAGAAATTTTTACTAGGGGACTATGTAATGCCCCGTACAAGCTCCACAAACAGATGTATTTAAAAAACTAGATTATATCTGCACAGATGAATATTTTCAGCTTTCATTTAATCTGAACTAAATCTGCAGGTTACGTCTTGTGATATGCTTGAATACATAGAGTAGTCGTCATTTCTCATTCACAAACAGATGTCTTTAAAAAACAAGATCATATCTGCACAGATAATTATTTTTAGCATTCATTTAATCTGGACTAAATCTGCAGGTTACGTCTTGTGATATGCGTGAATACATAGAGTAGTCGTCATTTCTCATTCACAAACAGATATAATTAAAAAACTAGATTATATCTGCACAGATGAATATTTTCAGCTTTCATTTAATCTGAACTAAATCTGCAGGTTACGTCTTGTGATCTGCGTGAATACATAGAGTAGTCGTCATTTCTCATTCACAAACAGATGTCTTTAAAAAACTTGATTATATCTGCACAGATGAATATTTTCAGCTTTCATTTAATCTGAACTAAATCTGCAGGTTACGTCTTGTGATATGCGTGAATACATAGAGCAGTCGTTATTTCTCATTCACTAACAGATGTCTTTAAAAAACAATATCATATCTGCACAGATAATTATTGTCAGGTTTCATTTAATCTGGACTAAATCTGCAGGTTACGTCTTGTGATATGCTTGAATACATAGAGCAGTCGTCATTTCTCATTCACAAACAGATATAATTAAAAAACTAGATTATATCTGCACAGATAATTATTTGCAGCATCCTTTTTATCCGGACCAAATCTACAGATTACGTCTTGTGATATGCGTGAATACATAGAGCAGTCGTTATTTCTCATTCACAAACAGATGTCTTTAAAAAACAAGATTATATCTGCACAGATGAATATTTTCAGCTTTCATTTAATCTGAACTAAATCTGCAGATAACTTCTTGTGATATGCTTGACAACATAGAGCAGAGTCATTTCTCATTCACAAACAGATGTATTTAAAAAACTAGATTATATCTGCACAGATAATTATTTGCAGCATCCTTTTTATCCGGACCAAATCTACAGATTACGTCTTGTGATATGCGTGAATACATAGAGCAGTCGTTATTTCTCATTCACAAACAGATGTCTTTAA
>JAZHPH010000382.1:0-47064 GCA_037356405.1 Nasonia oneida | reverse complement strand
CTGGACTAAATCTGCAGGTTACGTCTTGTGATATGCTTGAATACATAGAGCAGTCGTCATTTCTCATTCACAAACAGATATAATTAAAAAACTAGATTATATCTGCACAGATAATTATTTGCAGCATCCTTTTTATCCGGACCAAATCTGCAGGTTACGTCTTGTGATATGCTTGAATACATAGAGTAGTCGTCATTTCTCATTCACAAACAGATATAATTAAAAAAACTAGATTATATCTGCATAGATGATTATTCGCGGCATCCCTTTTTTCTGGACCAAATATTAATATTACTACTAATGATATATGTAAAACATATATATGGATCTATGTGGCGCATAAAATTCAATAAATAATTCAGATTATTAATTCCAATAAATATATTTGCCATAATTCTCTAAAAAGATTATCATTTACAGCATTTAAGACATCTGGACAAATCTTACTCTTGATATATGTTTACATATACTTTTTTTTCAATCAATTATCAAAAAAAAATCATATAAATATAAATATTTATCATTATTTTATACATATATGTAATTTATGTGAATTGTTTCATGACCCGGTCATTTTTGTGAACTATTTTTTATCGAAAAGTGTACTTAATTCTGATTTTATTTTTACTTCTTTCAGTAGGATTATGTTTTTATGTTTGTACCACATATCTATTATAAAATAATTATCATCCTGAACGATTCACTAGTTCCAGTGAATTTTCACATAATCGCTTATTTTAGTCTTTTAATATAGTGTAGATTTTAACACTTTTAATTATATTTTCAAACTTTTCTATAAATCACGTGATATTCACGCGGATATCACGTGATAGTCATGTAAGAAATTGGTCGAAAATCACACGTGATTTTCACGTGGCTTTTTCGTGTTTTTTTTTTATTTTCACGTGGTAATGACGTGATTTTTTTCAGAGGGGTCGTTTTATATTGTTATATTAGAATGTTAGCAATACGGTCCCAGTGCTCAGCTTTGGCGAAGGCAGTTTTGGGTTTATAATGGTAAAAGTGTTTCTTATGACAAGAGCTTTGTGTATGCTAAATTTGATGGGTTGGACCTAACAGTAGAAATTACATAATTTTAAATAAAATTAGTTGTATTGCTGTGTTTTTGACAGATACAGGGTTATTTGCACAAGTTCTTTGCCGTACATGCATGTACAGGCATGCTTCAATAGGTGCTACCAGCATCCGCATGGTAGCACCTACATGGACACTTATATTAACAAATTTAAAGTATTTAAGAGTATTTAATAGTGAGTATTTAAGTTAGAGCTTAATATTTATGTAATTATATAACATACTGAAATCACGTAAAAATGTTGTATGAAGCTGAAATATTTGAATTTTTCTAAAATGACATAAAATTACGTAATAAAACTTTAAAATTAATATATAACAAACTGATGTCACCAATCACATCAATATTACATGATGAAATACATGATTTTAATACATTATAAAATCATTTCAATTTGTTCACCAAGAATATGAAACAAGCTGTGTAGGTCGAAATAAACTATTTTTTTATAGTATACAAAAAAAAAATAAATAAAATGTACTCATGTGTTTTTACCTAAAATGCTTCTATTTTGATTTATAAGCCATTTTAGTTGTTAAGAAATGCAAAAATTGAGAAAATTTCAATTTTTTATACGGCTATAACTTAGATCTGGGGGTAGCTAAAAGTCGAAAATTGTGTGTGTTCTAATGGAGGTTTACCGGACCAGTATACTAATTTTGTCCAAGAGTTGAAAAATTTCATCACGAGTTGACGCGGAATAGCTCATATTTATATATCTTTCTATATTATATAGCTATTATGACTATACTCCCCTGCGTACACCACCTCTACAGCCCCCCTACTTGGTTTTCCCACAGAATAACGTAAAAATTGTTCTTTTTTTTATTTTTATAAATTTGTATGCCATCCCCCTGTCCCAAACAGAAATAACACGAATTTGGTATGATTAACTTACTGAAAATGTACTGTTAGTACTGAAAATGTACTGTTAGTACATTTTCAGTAAAATCTTCCGTAAAACTATTTTTGTACTTATTCCATAAATTATCACCTTGAATATTTTCTGAAAGTGAAAGCCAAGCAAGAAACTGAATTGGCAACATAACAGTGCTTGCTGCTTTGAAAATATCCATAATTTGAGTATCGTGTTCTAATAAACCCATCGCAATATCAGTGTCTTTATATGTACTGTAATTTATTTCTTTCGTGATCTTTAGGTGAAACTACATTTAATCAACCAATTGTAATATTTTTCTTTGCATTATTATTGTAACATTAGCAAAAGCTTTTGGAAATCGTTTATTGCATTCATGCTTAGGATTCTTAAGACACGAATTTGTTCTATCGTGAGGTCCATCAAGCATATGTTTAATCATTAATTTCTTAATTTTTCATTATTTGAAATTATTTCAGCAGATATAAATTTATCAATTTGTTCCGAAGTCATTAATTTGTTGTCACGATGAAATGTTATTAAAATATATGCATGTGGTAAACCTTTTCTTTGAAATTGAATTGTATAAACATAAGCTAATACTTTACCAAACATTTTTTTGTTTGTTATATCATTTATAATTGATTGTGATTTTGTGTAAAATAGTCCAACAGTGATATTCGGTATATCATTTGGAGTTGTTCTTTTTGGAAATTTTCTAAAAATTTTATCGTTACCACGACGGTCTGCTCACGTTCAAACTTATGCGAAAATTCGTAATTCTCTGACCTTTTGTTTGTTAGACGCTTATCTTATAATTTGCGTAATCACAGACATATACATGAGCACCTGGCGCACTTAAACTTTAGGTTTTATCGACCTTACCTAGATCAAAGCGCAAATGGAATTCTCTGCCGCAACTATCACTGTCATTAAGCAGTTATCTGAATTTAAATCTAACTTCAAATCATTTATGTCCGCATTTAGTTAGTAAACTCTGTTATAATATTGTTCGTTATCTTTTATACATGTAAATAAACCTGAATTTGTATATTTTCTAGGGACATTTATGCCCGTTGATAGAATAATAAATAAATAAAAGTAATTTCAATTCTTTTTACTTTCGATTGCACGTTATGGTTATAAATAAATCTAATATTTCACATTTTCTCATTATAGCTATTGCATCCTGATAATATTGTTGCATATATCTAGGATCTCCGATGTATGTTAGTGTGTGTGTTAACAATTAGGTATAGAATGTTATCAAGGTTTATTATAAATATTTCTAATAATTAAAAAAAAAAATAAATAAAAAATTGGAAATCTCTATATACTACTATTAACAAACATCGGAGATCCTAGATATATGCAACAATATTATCAGGATGCAATAGCTATAATGAGAAAATGTGAAATATTAGATTTATTTATAGTCCGCTTGACCGGTCCCAAGCCCGGGGCCATACTACACAAGAGGTGGGGAAGGAGAAGAGGGAGGAGTAGCAACCTCGTTAAAATAACCAAGGCTCATCTGGCCCTGATGACAGTACCTTGTTAAAGGGCTCTTTCCTAGGATATAGGATAGAGGAAGAAACCCCGAATATAAATCAATCATGGATAGTAAGTTAATTATAACACTGCCCCAAGCGGGTCAAGCTTTACAGCGCACTCTCGACGTTGGTTCCGATCGGGTAAAAGCCCCGGTGGCCGACGCAGGCTCCATGGATATTGGGAAGAGCCAATTAACTCAAACAAGACAGGAGGTTATAGTGGTAGGTCACTCGGCCCTCAAAGGAAGATTAGCCTGAAGTGACGCATCACGATGTGATGGGGTCATAAACGGGAAAATGCACGATGTATGGTCCAAAATTCAGACAGCAGATCGTGCGGAAGAAGAGTTAATGGACGAGATTCAGAACCATCTGGACAAGATGGATGCTGTAGTAGGTCCAGCCAAAAATATTCACAAGAGTGTTAAAGATGACACGAGGAAAATCATGTCTTTCTGGAAACAGCTCATCAGCGTAAGAGAAGCGTCGAGCAAGACCAAGTCTAGCTTTGGAATGATGATGTCAAATAGCTTACGGACCTCGCTGACCTTAGAAGAAAAACGGGAGGTAGAAATGCCAAGGAAGAGAAAGAAACGGTCTCCTACACAGAACGAGACGAATAAGAAAATAATAGAAGAGGACAAGACGCCAAAGTATAGCCAGAGTGCGCCACTAGCGACGACTTCCAGCACTACTCACAAGGAAGGTACCCGAACCCGACCTCACCGATTTCAATGATTTTACGATATGTTGTAGTACATCTGAAAATAAGAGACACGTATTTTTTCTTATCGGCTCATACGCGTATTTAGGGGGTGAAAACGACCCCCAAAGTTAACCCCCAAAAAGCGTTTTTTCTGAATATCTCGCCTTAAAATAAATATTTTTTAACGAAACAAATTCGAGGTTATTTCTTACAACAAGAGCAAGTAATTCATGGTGATTTGAAGAGTAAGGGTGGCAACCCCTATTTTTTAGGGGTCGAAAACATATATTTTTTGGCATAATTTAATAATAAAAAAGTTTCAAAAGCCTAAAAAAAATTGGAAACAATTTGAAAACATCCATAATAATAAAATAAAGTTGACGTCTTTCGGCTTTTTAAAAAATATTACCCCTAAGGAGGGTAAACCACCCCTTACACAAAATAATTATAAGTATTTACTTTAATTCATAAAATTTCGTAGGAAGTTCGTATATAAGGGTTTTCGAGGTCGCTCTTTACGAATCTGTTATCAGATTTTGAAAATTTAAAATGGCGAATCCAATATGGCGGACGAAATTAACAAAAAAATGTTATATAATAAAACAAGTTTTTAGCGACTACAAAAATTCGAATAAATGTGTTAAGATTTATAATAAAACAATAAAGTCTTCCGATTCTTTAATAAATATTACCCCCAAGGGGGTAAACCACCCCTAATACAAAATAATTATAAGTATGTATTTTAATCCATTCAATTTCGTATTTCCTCTGTTGCGTATTTAATATATGTCATTTAATATATGTTATTAAATTAATTAATTTTATTTAATATATATTAAATACGATTTTTGAAATTTCAATCATTTGTTACGGGAGCTAGAAGGAACCTATTGGGCTGAAAATTCATGAATAGCCGTTTATTCTAATGTACTTTCACACAAAAATTCGGCGGGCCGATTTGTCGATCCCCCCGCCCCCGACGCTTATTTGACGAAATTTATGGGAATGACGCATATATATATATATATATATATATATATATATGAGGCATTATTTGTCAATCGGACACCCCCTGCTCTCCAGAATTGTTTAAACTTTTAAGAGTCAATCAAGGTTTCAAAATTTGTGTTTTTTCGTCTAGTTTTTGGAGCAGAGTGGCGTTTTTCGATTATCAAAATGGCTGACACGATATGGCTGCTTAATACAATGGCTTAATGTAGAACTTTAGTTAGAAACTAGTTTCATTACAGAAATTATTCAAAATGAATGAGCGCATCAGGCTAAAAATGTTTATGCAAAAGTAATTAATGTCATAAAATATGGATCAAGTTTAAAAATGGTGAAATTCAAGATGGCGGGTCCAATATGGCATCCTTATAGTCCCTTGATATTCAAAATGGAGAATAAGCGATCGACTGGCTCAAAATTTGATACACAGAGGTTTTTGGAGTTCATAATTACAATTCTGATGTCAAAATATAAAATTTAAAATGGCGGACGGATATGGTGGATCCAACATGATGGCGTACAGGTAGTGTACGCCATCATGCGTGCCATCATCAGTGGCCATACTAAATGAGCATATTGCATAGTCGCATATACAATAATTGATAATAATAGTATACATTTTTCTTAATTCTTGAATAAGTTTATATCTATCAGAACTATTAGGATACTACTTTTCCATTAACGTTTTCCTCCCTTTTCAAATGAAAATATGCCATTTTCAAAAAAAGTTTTTAAATCCTCTACCAAAATTTCAGAAATAATAAAAATTCGAGTTTTTTTATATTATATAACAAGGGGCAAAGTGGGCCCTACATATTTTTTTCAGAACTTTAAAAACTATGTTATTATTTTCATGAAACATACTAAAATCGATTTTCGCTTCAATTCATAGGCACCAAAAAGGGCATTTTTATACGCATTTTATAGAAATTTAATTTTTCAAATTTCAGATATTTTTATTAGTGGCTACTATCTGGGACACAGCAATCAAATTGGAAAATTAGAATAGTGTATCCAATATCAGCATATTACAGTTTAATCGCCTTGGTTTTTTTAAATATTTGAATTAATCTCGGTAAATTAAGAAATGCTTTATTTAAATTGTTCGATAATTACAATCATATAACAAATAAATTGTTTTCTTTTTATTTACATTAGATCTGAAGATGAAAATTAACCCTCTAAATGTTATAAGTTTATTATCAGCTTACTTTGGAACATTACAAATACCACAATGTGAGACAAATTATAGAGAAATTCAATTGTCGAAGCAAATTAAATATATTTTAATAGATGCAGCAGATGAATTCAATGACATTGAAATGACAGTTGAAGAATCATTGGATTTTCTAGAAGATTTCAACGATCAAGATGCAAAAATAGTTGAGGATCAAGTACTACATCATATTCCTGATTTTTCGGAAGCACCAACAAATGAATGTACAGAAGAAAATAATGAAGTCGATTTTGAATATAAGAAAAGGGCTGTAGAATTTTGGAAAAGTCCTAAAACAAAGTCACACATAAAACTTGAAACTGTACAGAAAATATTTAAGAAAGTTAGATCTGTTAGTCAGCTGAAGCGTTGGGTACGCACAATCAATAAAGATGGCACTTACAGAGAAAAAATCGCTCAAATTTGTCAATATACATTAGATAATTTTAAAGCTGCACTCACTGCTGGTTTTATTATTCATGATCGCGATATACGTCTATGGGCATTACAAGCTCAAAAACAAATAGGTTCTGAAGATTTTAGATTCAAAGCTTCTAGAAATTGGTTATCAAAATTTAAAACTGCTCATAGAATAGTTTCTCGAAAAATCAATAAGTTCCTTACGAAGAAAACAATAGAAAGCAATTTGGAACTTGAAAAAAAAAAGCAGATGCGTTTGTCGCCGATGTTCGGTTATGTGCATTAGAAGTTGGAATTCAAAATGTATATAATTCCGACCAGAGTGGATTTCAACTCGAAATGAATTCTGGAAGAACTCTCGCAATCGAGGGAGAAAAACAAGTGCAATGCCTAGTGCAGTTAGTTTCGTCAACAACACATAGTTATACGATTCAACCACTTATATCAGCTGAAATGAAACTGATGTCGCCACTTTTTCTAGTTTTAAAAGAATCCAGTGGTCATTTTGGACCTATTGTTGAAAGCAATATATTGAAGACCGAAAATATTTGTGTAGAAGCATCAAAATCTGGGAAGCTAACATCGAGTAAATATCTTTTTATTAAATTTCATTTAATACTGCAGAAAAGGTAGCAAATATTAATGTTTTTGTTTCAAACCTCTTTAAAATTTGGATGGAAAAAATATTTTTCCCGAATGTAGGTACCAACACTATACTATTACTTGACTCCTGGAGTGGCCACTGTGATAAAGTTATAGAAGAAATGATGCCAGACAATAAAATTGTTAATTTAAAAAAAATACCGACAGGAACAACAGGGAATATCCAACCACTTGATGTATATGGATTCCGTATCTGGAAGAATTTTGTTCGACAATTTTCGGATAATGTAATTTTAATGGATTATGATTTAAAATTACATCAAAGGAATAACATTATTAAATTACAATCTCTAGTGCATAATCAACTTTCCTCACCGAGGTATATTAATCTTTTTAAGTATTCCTGGTTTAGAAGTGATTATATCGATGAAAAACCAGAAGAATTTGACAATCCTGTTAATTATAGTTTTGAAGATTCTTGCAATTCACACTGTGATATAGAAGGATGCACCAATGTTGCTATTATACGTTGTGCTTGGTGTAAAAAATCATTATGTTTTAAGCACTATTTCGAAGATTATCATTATTGTAAACATTTTATACCATAAAACGTACATAACCATGGAAAATTAGAATAAATGTTGTATACTTATAATAAGAAATGGCTGTAATTATAAGATCTGTAAAACGATATGCATTCCAAATATGCATTGGAAAAATTCAACTAAATGCTTTTATCACGGAGATTATTATTATTATTATTATTATTATGATATTTATCATTAATATTTATTTCAAATAACTTATGCAATAAATAGTTATTAACAAGTGTGGGACGAGTGTCAATTTATATGAGTCTAGATCATTTTATCTTACGTGTTTTGTACGACATTTTCTCTTACAGAGGGCGAAAAAGCCATTTTTAACACTCCGTGTATGTCTTCAATATATACTTATAATTATTTTGTGTTAGGGGTGGTTTACCCCCTCAGGCGTAATATTTATTAAAGAATCGGAAGACTTTATTGTTTTATTATAAATGTTAACACATTTTTTCGAATTTTTGTAGTCGCTAAAAACTTGTTTTAGTATATAACATTTTTTTTGTTAATTTCGTCCGCCATATTGGATACGCCATTTCAAATTTTCAAAATCTGATAACAGATTCGTAAAGAGCAACCTCAAAAACCCTTATATACGAACTTCCTACGAAATTTTATGAATTAAAGTACATACTTATAATTATTTTGTGTAAGGGGTGGTTTGTTCCAATTTTTTTTAGGCTTTTGAAACTTTTTTATTATTAAATTATGTCAAAAAATATATGTTTTCGAACCCTAAAAAATAGGGGATGCTACCGTTACTCTTCAAATCACCATGAATTACTTGGTCTTGTTGTAAGAAATAACCTCGAATTTGTTTCGTAAAAAATATTTATTTTAAGGCGAGATATTCAGAAAAAACGCTTTTTGGGGGTTAACTTTGGGGGTCGTTTTCACCCCCTAAATACGCGTATGAGCCGATAAGAAAAAATACGTGTCTCTTATTTTCACATGTACTACAACATATCGTAAAATCATTGAAATCGGTGAGGTCGGGTTTGGGTACCTTCCTTGTTAGTGCCCACCGCCCACAACAGGGACATTAGGACCCCAGCATAGGGTGAAAACAAGAAAGAAAAAGAAAAAAAGGAAAAAGAAGACGATAAGATTAACAATGGTTTTGTAGATCAGAAAGGAACTAGAAAATCTAAGCCGCCAAGGGCAAGATCAACCCGACCGGAGGCTCTAATCATAAAAGCTACCGACGGAGTCGGTCCTTTTAAGTTCTACGCTAATATCCTGCAAAATATGAAAGCAGACCCAAAACTGAAGATGCTAGGAGATAGCGTAAATAGGATACGCAAAACGGCGGTTGGTGACCTACTTTTGGAACTTCAAGGCACATCGAAAGGGAAGGCAACTTCAACAAGCGGTGCAAGAAGTGTTAAAAGAGGGTGTCACCGTAAGAACCCTACAAGATATAGAGGTCTTTGAAGTAAAGAATCTTGATGTTCTAACCACTAAAGAGGACATCGTGGAAGCGTTACGAAGAAAGTTTCAAGATAGCGCTCAAATGCAGTAGAGGAAACGGCAGTAAAGTCTGTCCGCAAGGCATATGGCGATACGCAGATGGCGGTCATTCAAATGCCAGCAAAAATGGATCAGCAGGTGATCGCAAAGCAGAAAATCAGGATAGGCTGTGTAGTATGCAGAATACGAGAGCTGAAGCGGAATGTACGTCCACTATGCTGCTATAAATGTCTAGGATTTAAATATATGGGCTAAAACTGCACAGTAACACAGGATCGAAGTAACCACTGTTACAAGTCTGAAGTCGAAGAATATAATGCAAGAGATTGTAAAAACAAACCAAGCTGTGTTCTCTGCCAATAAAGAGGAGAAACAGAGAAAAGTGACCATGCTGCTGGTAGCTACACATGCCTAGTATATCGAGCGGCAGTAGAGAAGTTAAAGAAACAAAGGTAATAAAGATAGTGCAGTTGAACTTGAATCACTGCGAGACAGCACAGGATTTACTTAACCAGTACGTTCATGAGACGGAGGTCGACGTAGCCATTATATGTGAACCATACAGGGCTCTGGACGAGACATCGTGGGAAACGGATGACACCGGCAGAGCAGCGATCTGAGCATGTGGTAACGTGGCATTCCAGGAGAAAATGTTGACCAGTGAGGAAGGATTTGTTTGTGCAAAGATAGCAGGAATACACGTATATAGCTGCTATACTTCGCCTAACGCACCGATAGAACTGTTCGACCGGCAGTTAGATCGGCTCGTGCAGGATATTGCGAAAAGAATGCCAGTAATGATCGCAGAATATTTTAACGCATGGGCCGTAGAGTGGGGCAGTCAAAGGACTAACCAAACAGGACGAGTACTGCTAGAAGCATCTGCCCTCCTGGACTTGGTATTAGTTAATCAGGGTAACACTAACACCTTGAGAAGAGGAGACGCAGGATTTATTAGATTGTAGACCTGATTTTTGTTAGTAGTTGCCTTACTGGCCTTATTGATAAGTAGACCGTGAGTAAACACTACACAAATAGTGATCACCTGGCCATAATAATGGAGGTAAGAAAATCAGAGCAGAGACCCAGCGCGAGTACAAGGACCAACATAGTCCGTTGGAAAACGAAGGATTATGATAGGGAGATGTTCCTATTGGCACTGGAAGAATTGCAACTCTTGGGGATGGCGAACAGCAAGGCGGAACGGGTGATGAGTAATATCACATGAGCCTGTGACGCGGCCATGCCGAGAAGAGTGCCCAATTGTAGACGATCACGCTACGAGAAAGCTTAAGAAGACAATCCGCGAAAACAAGCGACGGTGCCCTAAATAACTACAGGATGAGGTCGAACACGACCCTTGGGGTTGACTTTACAAAATAGTAATAAAGAAGATTAAAGAAAGCTGCGTATCCCCTCCAAAATGCCCGATACTATTACACTAGGTAGTGACCACATTGTTCCCCAGGCATCTGGAAGAGCCAAGTGTTATCAAAAAAGGTGCGAATGAAGAGGCTGTTCCACCGATAATGATTGAGGATTTGTTAGCCGCTTGCAAAAGGGTAGGAAACAACAAGGCCCCAGGGCTGTATGGTATTCCCAATATTGCATTGAAGCATGCCATCCATGCTCATCCAGAGGTTTTCGTAGACTTGTCCAATGCATGTGTAGAAGAGGGAACATTCCACACAAACTGGAAGAAACAGCGTCTCGTGCTTACCAATAGGTTTACCAATAGGGAAGATGCCACCCTAGGATTCCTTATCATACAAACCGTTCTGCATGTATGGACACCACGGGTAAGATCCTGGAACGCATAATCTGCGTCAGAATAGATCATTTTATAGAAGAAAAAGGTGGATTAGCGGAACACTAATATGACTTGAGAAAGAATCGTTCAACCCTGGACGCAGTTAGCCTAGTGATCGACACTGCGCAAACAGCGATATAGGGGAAAAGATGAAAGGAAGGAAAAAATAAGTACTGCGCCATAGTTACATTGAATGTCATAAATGCATTTAATTTGCCCAAATGGTGTGAAATACACGAAGCACTCCGGAAACAGGATGTGCCCTTATATATAAGAAGAATGATGTCCGACTATTTGAAGGACAGAATCCTATTATATGACATGGAAGACGGTACCAAGATCTATAAAGTTACAGCAGGCGTACCCCAGGGGTCAGCGCTTGGCCTACCGATATGAAACATCATGTACGATGGGGTACTAAGACTACAATTACCTGAAGGATAAATAGTCGTGGGATTCGCTGACGACATAGCAGTAGTGGTAGTAGCGAAACATAAAGAAGAGGTGACAGAAATAGCGGAAGAGGCGACCCGTATAATACACGAATAGCTAACGGAGACGGGTCTGGAACTAATTAGCCACAAAACGAAAGTTATTCTTATCTCTAGTAGGAAGAAGATGGAGGAAATTAAACTGACGGTAGATGAACATGAAATAGCTTCTCAACTAACCATCAAGTACTTGGGTATCACCATCGATGCAAGACTAACTTTCAAACAACATCTGGAAATAGTCAGCGATAAAGCAGCAAGAGTCGGCGCTGCTTTATCACGATTGATGCCAAATGTAGGAGGCCCAACTCAGAAGCGAAGGTTACTCTTAACCAGTGTAACCACATTATGCTATATGGAGCCCTAATATGGGCAGATGCGATGTGGGTGAAATCGTATGCCCGAATGCTAACTATTGTGTACAGATGAAGTGAACTCAGAGTGGCGTCCGCTTACCTTACAATATCAGACGATGCGGCGTGCATTATTGCTGGTATGCCGCTGATTGACCTATTGGCGATGGAAAGTAAGAAAGTATTCCAAACTAATAGAAGAACAAGTGACAAAACTCAGAAAAAGATCTGGGATGCAGCAAGAAAGAAGACAATGTCCGAATGTCAAACAAGATGGGATGTTAATGACAAAGGGCGATAGACACATCACCTTATACCAAAAATAGAGGATTGGACTGGAAGAGAACATGGGGAGGTCAACTAATACCTCACACAGTTTTTAACTGGGCACGAATGCTTCCGGGCTTATGTGCACCGATTGAAATTAGACGATAGTCCGAACTGCCCAGCTTTTTTGATGATGAACAGTCATAGAGAAGATGCAGAGCATGTTCTCTATGACTGTTCGCGATACCAAATGGAGCGAGAAGAACTCGAGTGTTATCTTCAGACCAGAGTCACCTGAGTCAATGATGACAACTATGTTGACGTCGGAGGATGGTTGAAACGCAGTAAACAACTTCGTAAGGACCTTTCTTAAGAAGGTTAGAAATGACGAAGATAAAAGGAGGCAAAGACAAGGCGAAACAGCGGAATACAAATGTAGCTAGACAAAGGTCATTGAGCTGTGTCGGGGTTGAGGCTGTTCAGAGGATAGCCGGACGATGCCGCATAAAGCAGACGACCAGACGATGCGGAAAAAAGCAGACGCCTGGACGACGCAGAAAAAAGAAGACGTGATGACGACCACATCAATTAGAAGAGGGCGTAAGAGCCTTTCGCTCCCCGCAAAGCACTACTCGACGGTCGTACTGCAGGGAACAAGGGCACAGAAGATGGAGCTAGGTGCGCCTTTTCCGAGGGTCGATAAAGGCAAAGAGGGCGTTTCTTGGTACGGTTGGGTGTTTTTCATCTGGCCGTAAAAAGGATGGGTTTAGTCTGTGTCAATCCGATACACGGCTGACATTGCGGTTGGGGCTGTTTCGACGACCCCATAAATAAAGTCACACTATGGTCTTTCTAAGACTTTCCCTGACACCTCTTCTCCGAAAGAAAAAAAACACACTCCATAGTTAACTATGCCCAGTCTACCAAGCAGCGGTTAAGGTGGGGTTCTGGTAAATTTTCTAACTTTTTTATATCATGGTTTTATTTTCTGAAACTTTGTACTTATATTTGGTACAAAGAAGAGAAAAATTTGTAAATTTTGAGTCATATATGTAGTATATTTCTTAAATTTCTGCAAATAAATAGTTAAAAATTGGACTTTCTTGCAAAGGTCTCTTACGCACTTTTTTTTAACTGAAACCAAAAATCTTATGACCAATGTTTCCATTTATTCAAACTTTTACTAATTTTTAATCCAAAAACTGATTTTTCACGTACCAAATTGTTTGCTGTTAATTGTCTTAAAATTTGGTCACTATGGAATTTCAATTTGAATAAATGCAAACATTGGCCGTGAGAATTTTGGTTTTAGTTGAAAACGAGTGCGCAAGAGACCTTTGCAAGTAAGCTCAATTTTTAACTATTTTTTGCAATAATTCGAGTAATATACTATATATATATTCGAACAAGCTATCCTGAGAATCCGATTCCGCAAGTAAAACAGCAATATGGGCATGCAAAGGTTTTGCCTTCCAAGACGGATGATGACCGAGGTAAATGGCTTTGTGAGAGCAAAGATGGATGACATACATATAAGTATTATTAGAACAGTTTCAGCAGTTTTTAGTCAGTTGGTATAAGACGCTAGGAATGAAAAACCAGCTATAATAGCCGAAGATTTTAATGCATTGAGCGACGGACTTGGTGTTGCTTAACCAAGGTGACACGTCGACGTTTAGAAGAGAAGATACAGAGTCCTTTATAGATTTAACATTAGTCAGTAACTGCCAGTAGCATACCCAATATCGCATTAAAAGATGCTATCCAGGCTGACCCGGCAGAGTTTATAGACTTGTACAACACTTGCCTTGAAGAAGGGACGTTTCCATTAAACTGGACACAGCAGAGACTTGTATTGTTACCAAAGGGTAGCAAGCCACCTGAAGAAGAGTCGTCATATAGACCGCTCTGCATGCTGGATACGCAGGGCAAAATATTTGAACGCACAATCTGCGTTAGGATAGAATACACAACCAAAGGGATAGAAGGGCTTGCAGAATATCAGAATGGTTTTCGGAAGTGCCGCTCAACATTGTACACGATCGGCCTAGTGGTAAATACAGCGCGAGCAGCAATAAGCGGAAAAAGGTGGAAAGCTGGTAAAAAAAAGTACTGCGTGATTGTTACACTCGACGTTAAAAATGCATTCAACTCGGCAAATTGAAGCAAAATACACCAAGCACTGTCGAGATTAGAACTGCCTGCGTATATAAGAAAAATAATGTCTACCTCAAGGACAAAACTCTCCTATACAAGACCGTAAAGGGCACAAAAAACTCAAAGGTTACTGGGTTACAAAGGTACTCCAACGATTAGTACTTGTCCCATTGTTATGAAACATCACGTACGATGGTGACCTTAGGTTACAATTATCACAAGGGGCAGTGATGGTAGGATTCGCAGACGACATAGCCTCGGTAGTGGTAGCAAAAGAAAAGAATGAATTTGTAACTGTCGAAAAGTACTACGTTTATTTCGGCGACCGACGCACAGACCTGCAAGCAATGGTCATCCGACAAAGTGTGTTCGTGACTGTAGGGTCGGTACGTGGACCTTAAGAGTCAGGGAACTTGAGAGTTTTATTTATAATTTAAAGGGCTTAAAGTTGTTTCGAATAAATATCTTTTCGAACGTTATGACAAGCGAGGAAGATTGATTGGCAGAGCAATGAGCAATGACAATTGAAGATCGCTCGTTGCCCGGCAAACTGAAACATGTAAAAAAAAAAGAGTAAATGCTTGCTAGAAGCCATTGCGTGCAGTTGATTTTTGTGATTAATAAAACACTTTTAGAAGCTGTTTTTCTGGCGTATCATTTCACATCAGTGCCGAAACCCGGGATTCAATAAGCCGAAATAGAAATACGTCAGAAGTTGAGTAAAGTCAAAAAAAGTTGTAAAAAGTGACTTTTGTTAAGGGGGCACAACACCTTTAAACTTTAAACAGGAAATATTCCGTAGAACACGCTTCTGAAACCTGTTGATCAAAAAAAACAAAAATTTTTGCAAAGTTACAAGCAAAATACTGAAACAAAATTTTTATTGTTTTTTCGTTGCGACGTGCAGCCCGTTTGGCTGCACGCGTACACAAAACACCACACACGCGCAAACAATATTGTCCGGCTGCAAATTGCGAGCAGCAGAAACAAAGTAAACATCTGTTGTTGTGGCGTCGAGGTATGTAACCTTACCTGCTAACCACGCGGAGCGGCGGTGGCTCCCCTGCGGGGTTAGCAGGAGACGACGCGGGTAAAGTATCGCCACGGTGATCTGCCAGGTGTGTTGGGCTGCTGTACCGACACAGCCGTCACGCACCTCCTCCTGTACGCACCAGGAGTCGCGTCGCGATCTGGGACGCGAGATCGAGACGAGCACCGCGCACGACAAATGAGGAACTGACGAGTGCGCATCGTCGCCGCGCAGAATCGAGCAAGCCGCGATAGCGCGATGGACCGAGCGGGAGAGGGAGATAGCGACGACGCGAGAGAGAGAGTAAACGCGCCGCGGAATAGCGCGCGCGAAGAGAGGGGATAGTGAGCAAATATATTTACTGCCGCGAGGCCGACGCGACTAGTGGGGGACCGTGCGTACACTACTAGCGCGTACCACTAGTCGAGCCATAGCGCCGCACTGGCGCGACCCGATGCGCCCATGAGAGTCCCGCGCACTGCGTCTGCACGGTGACTTGGGTATGACTTCATAGCGATATGACGCCACTATGGTATATTACGGTTTATACCGTTTCTCTCTCGCTCATGGGGCGCGAAGGGAAGGGAGCGTCCGCGTAATTGACGCCGGCGGTTTCGCGCCAATACTAATTAATATAGAGGGCGCGGATTGGGGGTTTTCCGGGGAAGCGCAGGGTAGTGAGAAGGACACTTCCTTCTTCACCAGAATCATCTCAACCTTTCGACGAGAAGGACGCTGTCCATTATTACAACCGATACCAGGCCGAGAGAGGAGTAATGTGTAACAAACCGTGAGTTGGAGAAGTCGAGCGGAGAATTCGTGGAATAAGTAAGTGTTACCTACTCGTCCTACTTCTACTGGATTGATGTTCGGTCAGTGTTGGGGTTTAGTAGTATTAACGATTGGATTACGGAGCGTAGCGTGCGACGAGGGATATTCGTTCAGGAGGGTTGAGACGCGGTAGATCGAAGAGATCCCGCCATTTTGGAAGAATACCGAGACGCTGTCGATCACTGTGTAATCCAGCTGAGAACTATCATAATGCGAGCCGTCTGTTGATCGAAAATCGATCCAGATACCGCGCAACAATAACGTAGCGACGCTGTCGATCGCTAAGCGATCCAGCATTATTAGAAGAGAGTTCCGAGCCGCTGAGTATCTAAACGATCCAGCAACGGCCGTGGGTAATGCGTAGCGCCGCTGTTGATTGCTAAGCGATCCAGCTTTAATAATGAAAAAACAACGAGTCACTGTCGATCTAGTGATCCAGTATATTAAAGTACGTTAGGTCGGGGCGTTTTGGGACAATAAACCCGGCAACCTGATCCCTTGATAAAGCGTCAGATTGTCGTCGTCGCTGGGAGAACGTTTGGGGGTACGTTAACCGACGTATACTGTTCGCGGTTCCGATATATGAATAACTGTGTTTATAGCGCGTTAGAAGCTCGCGATTACGTGTTTGTTGATACGTTACATCGGATTTTCGCGCTTTTCAGCACGTCAATTGTTGTAGTCAGACGAAGGCAATAAGGCATCACCCGCGAAATCCGAAAATCAGCATAACGGTCAGGCGCCATATTGAGAGACGCCGCGTCCTGTGAAACGACTCCGACGCCATACTGGAAAATACCTTGTTAACGGCATTATATTAGAAGCTCGTTGTTATTGAATTCCATTCATTGACTCGATTACAAAACGGTTAATCATTAACGTGGTGTAGCCAAGAATAATATCACGGTTGATTTCTAAATACAGTACTACGAGTAATTTTGTATACGGACTAATCCTTTTCCATACTGGGGGTTGAAGAATATAAGAATTATTGTTATACAGCATAAACAGTGTGTTATTAAGCTTTATTTCTATACCTTTGCTACGCCAGGCCTAACAGCTTCCATACCTATACGTTGTCCCCCTCTGTAGATGTAAGAGTCCGCGGTACGAGGATCGAGTCAGAAACAAGTGTAAATGATTGTTAGCGTCACCGAATAGGTTATAAATAGCGCAACATCACATCGTAAAATTGCTTATTTTTCATTTTTTGTCTAATACGACCAATAATTTTAATTTTAAGTTTTATAAATTCAATCTGAATGAAATTTGTATTGTAAATGTTAATACTATTTTTTTACCGTACTATATACGTATATTATGCTCCGCATACATATTTTAGTAAATAAATTAGTGCGTATTGATAAAATATTTTGTGTTATTTTCGAGATAAATTTCTAGTTTCGCTTCTTATATAAGGCTCCGATGGATACGTAGGGACATTTATTTGAATTCAAATATCGCGCGCTACCTGTGGGCATGTTAGAATGAATGTGTCAGAAGACAGAGCGACCGTTCTGCTGTTCTGCTAGCAGACAGAAAATATTTTAAAACACAGCTGATATAGTCGTGGGATGTGTTTTACACTGAGTAAACACACCTGATGTCTTAATACATGAAAAAAGCTGATATTTTTTAAAAGTGTTTCTAAATTAATCTAAGTAGTGTTTGTAGTGTTTTTGGGGTTATAGCTTATAGCTTATAACCCTGAAAAGAAAAAAAAAGTAGTGTTAGTGTAAAAACAGAGCAGTAAAGTTATTTAAAAAAGTGTAGTGATTTTAAACATATGTGTGATAATCGAGATGCCAAGGGAAGGTTTGCGAGTACCCATCCTGACAAGAAGTACTCTCGTGGAAGAGGCAAGAAGAGGCCAAGAAGATTTCTAGGAGCAACATGCGAGGAGGAACCTGACAACATGACAAGACCTTCAACTTCAGCATGAAAGATACAAATTCGAGCAGCGGAAGGAACCTCTGTGGTCAGGAATAGATTGATTGATATCAACATTCTATTTCCTGCTCTCGATGAACTTTTGATTTTGAAACAATGCCATGGTTAATTTAAACTTCGCGAATCTAAAGCTCAAGGATAAGAAGATACCCCGCAACGTACCAATGCGTCATCCGAGTGAGGACTTAGTAAAGCGATTTACAAGTGCTTTAGAGGACACTTTAGGTACTGTAAGACAATCAAGTTTATCAAACAATGAAAATTATCGCCTAGTGCACCGTATGACCTCGGCGAAGTTGCCTTCGTATTCTGGGGATCCACTCGAATGGGTACGATTTATACGAGAATTCGAATTAACAACCGCATTAGATGATTATTTCGACAGTGAAAACGTGATTCGTCTGTACACAGCATTAAAAGGAGATGCTCGGGACGCCGCTGAATCTCTTTTTGTCGCAGGAAATGATTCTGTCAAAATAATTAGGACTTTCGAAATGCGCTTAGGCAACACGAGAATAATAATGAATAGCGTAATAAAAGAGATCGAGGGGTACCCAGCATTGCTTCCGGTGAAACCGACTGCGACGCTGTGCCTCCCAGCACAGGTGCGCAACACCTAATGCCTCGTACGCGCCAGGATTTTTCTTTAATCGCGGGATTTAGCGTAATCGCCGACGTTTGTGAGAACATGGGGAAAGAAGGAAGAAGTAATCACACAAATAATTAAGTTATATTGCACGTATATTTGGCCCAGCCCTTCCCTACAACGTGGTGGCCGTAGCCGCCCACGCACAGTAGCCACGCAGGGCTCGCCGTCACACCTCTACTCTCATATACGCGCGCGCGCCTCGAAGCTCTCGCCTCTGACGTCGCGCAGTTTGACCGTCTGCTCTCTCTCTCACACACCCGTATATCGGCTCGGCGCAGCCCGCTCGAGTAGCTACGCGGCCGGCGTGCTCTCTCTCTCTCGCTCTTCTCGGAGCTCGCGCGCACAGGCTTTGCAGCAAGCCCGACCTGCAGCGATGATTTCTCGGACGCCCCGATGCCTCTCTCTCTCTCACACACACACTCTCCAATTGCGACGCTTCTCTCTCTTTCTCGCTCTCGCGCACTCTGGCTCTATGCCTCGTGTGGATGACGTGGAGGTGTACGCCCGCACCACACACCGCTCTCTCGTCTCGCTCACTCTTTCTCGCACACACCCGGCGCTTTCTCTCTCTCTTTTCTCTCGGCGGCCTAATGGCTCGCACCGAGAGTATCCCGAGGAACCCAAAGGTTCTTACCTGGTGTAAGAGACGAACACTAGTCTCCTATCCCCCAGCGGAAACCTCGCTGGCCCAGGAGGTGCTGGCTTCCCTCACTCTCTCTCTCTCTCTCTCTCTCTCTCTCTCTCTCTCTCTCTCTCTCTCTCTCTCTCTCTTCCTCGTTGTAGACTTGAGGATGAAGGCCTGGCTCTCGTCCCGGATTCCTTCCTCTGGTTGAACGGCTGGACGGTCGTCTTCGGGGAGGGATCTTTTCCTCGGGGCGGTTGTCCAGGTCGTGGTGCTGCTGCTGCTCTCTCACTTTCACTCTTTTCACGAGTCACTTTCGCGCGCTCTCGTCACGTCGAAGTGTCATCGACAGGGCTCGGAAAGGAACTGCCGAGCCGCGCTGCCGCGCGCGCGCTCGGCGTCTCGCCGTCGGCCGTCTGGCCCGGCTGATAACGTAGCCTGATTGGCCGCGCGAGGAGCGAGACGCGCTGATTGGCTGCTCGTCTCGCGCCAGCTCGAACCGGCGAGCTCCCCCCTTGAGTACGTCGGCCAGCGAATTCCACGAATTCCCGGGACGTAGCTCGTGTCCGAGAAAACGCGGGCCTCGCTGGAACCGATCGCTTTTTCTTCCTCGCATCGAGTGCGGTTGCCGCGCAAACGATAACATGCGATTTGCTCGGCTGCGACGTACAACGTCGCACGACCTAATAGAATTTGCGACTAAACTAAGAAAAGCTGTGATAGCGATTAAATCCTTTGATAATTACTCAGGATATCTCGACAACAGAAAATTAATTGACCGAATAATAAGTAAATTGCCTGACGTGATGGTCGCCAATTATGTAAAATATGTAAAAGAAAACCCCGGTATGGCTACTATTGAATTAGAAAAAATTTCTCGGTTTATATTCAATGAAGCTGAATTATACATAGCTGCTGGCATAGTGACGATAAGATCGAAAGAGGCAATACAAACACTGGCCGATTAATCTTCGAAAAATTCATGAGCGAAACCGAAGTTAGTAGGCGTAACTAATACGAGCGAGGACACGAGTGTCGATTCGAGTTTAAAACAAACATCTCAGGGCAGTCAATGCGCGTGTTGCGGACGAAAAACCCATAAAACTAGCAACTGCAAAGAATTTATAGGAAAACCGTCAGTCATGCGTTGGAAAATTGCTATAACAGTTAGATTATGTTTCCATTGTCTAGATACAGAACATGGTCGTAAAAGTTGCAGGCGCGAAAACTGCAAACGTTGCGGTCGCCGACATCATGAGCCGTTGTATCCCGAAGTAGAAAAAGAGAATGAGAATCCAAATAACATTCGCGAATCCGATTCTATAGACCAGTCTTTATCTTCTTAAACGGTTGAAACTATTGCTACGATTGATTCCGATCAATCATGACTACACTCGGGCCCATTGCTTAGAATGATTCTAGTTACTGTTGTAGGAACTCGAAATGAAAAAACTATTTACGCCCTCTTAGACGAATCGGCAACCGTGAGTCTAATTGATGCACAAATAATAAAAATAATAGGCGCGGTACACTCACCGGTTAGAATTTCTTTGAGAGGAGTCGGAAGGGAGGAAGCGATCGCAACGGCGAGTAGAAAGGTTAATTTGCAAATACGGAACGATTTCGAAAGTTTCAAAATAAAAAGTATACTTGTTGTAGATAGTCTGGCTCTTCCTCCGCAGCGTGTGAGTAAGGAAATAGTCGTGCATTGTCAAATAAAAACGGGTATCGTTACGAGAGCGTATAATGCATCACCTATGATATTGATCGGTCAAGATAATTGTTCTCTAATTATAACGCGCGAACACCGCGAGATAAATTTTGATGCGTATGTAGTCTCTCGATGCAGACTAGGTTGGTCGATTCATGGTTTCCCGAATACGCCTAGTAAGATTGGACAGATAAATGTTGTGGGAAAGTCGATTCCGAATAAATTCTCAAATAAGCGATCAAAGGCCCGTAAAAGAGACGAAGATTTAGAAAAACTTGTACGACAATATTTCGATATCGACGGAATCGGTTTAGATATAGAAAAGTCTCAGAACAGTGAAGACGAGCGTGCTTTCGAAATATTGGATTCGCCCAGTCGATATGTTAATAGGGCATGAGAAGTAGGACTTCTTTGGAAAGAAAAGTGCGAAACAT
Organism: Nasonia oneida; assembly: GCA_037356405.1. Taxonomy (NCBI): domain Eukaryota; kingdom Metazoa; phylum Arthropoda; class Insecta; order Hymenoptera; family Pteromalidae; genus Nasonia; species Nasonia oneida. The sequence goes on along the minus strand of JAZHPH010000382.1, from coordinate 25,208 downwards.
TACCAAATAGCCGTCCAATGACGCTTCTGCGATTATTCGGACTCAAGAGACGTCTTGATCGCGATGACGTTTACGCGGAACTTTACTATCAAGAAATGGAACAGTAAATTGCAGCGGAATTTGCGCGTAAGGTGAAAAAGGGAGAGGGAGAGAGGTTTGGTATCTACCGGATTTTGGAGTGACAAACGTAAACAAGCTAGGAAGGGTACGACTCGTTGTTGATGCATCAGCTCGTTCAAAGAAAAGTCCTAATGACATATTGTTATCAGGGTCCGACAATTTAAAATCATAAATAGGAGTGTTGATGCGTTTTCGAGAAAACGAGGTCGCGATTAAAGCGGATTTAAAAGATATGTTTTTGAAAATCAATATTATAGAAAAAGACCAAGACGCGCAACGTTTCTTATATAGAGGCAAGGACAGGACAGGGAAACCAACCGAAAACGCAATGACTGTAGTTTTTTTCGGCGCGAACTCTTCACCATGCACCGCTCTGTACATTAAAGATAAAAATGCTCAAATTTTTGAAACGCGTTACCCTGATACTGTTAAAAGTTTAATCAAGAACTGTTACATGGATGACTATTTAGAAAGTTATTCAACGCGAGAAAAAGCCGTGAAACGTGTAATTCAGTCAATTTAAATAAACGCGAATGCAGGTTGGCAAATGCACGGATGGGCGAGCAATAAACTCTCGATATTAGACGGCGTTAAAGTAGATCCTAATCAAGTTTAATTATTAAAAGACGAATTAACTTTAGACGCGAAGAAGAAAGTACTAGGTTAAGATGGCTACTAACAAAATCACCACGAAATTTTGAGCAAAAAACGAAAACCTACAAAGCGCGAATTTTTATCGATTATAATGGTAGTTTTTGATCCGTTAGGGTATTTGACACCGTTCGTAATAGGAGCGCGCGTTTTAATGCAGGATATCTGGGCAAGTAACATCCAATGGGACGAAAATTTGCAAATTAAGAATTCAAGACATGGAAACGCTGGCTAAATGATTTCAACTCGATGAAGGAGCGTGGTTTGCTTCGTTGTTATCAACCCAAAGGCGATCGATTAAGTAAAGCAGAGCTTCATATATTCTGCGACGCAAGTTCTATGGTATCCGCGGCATTCGCGTATTGGCGTTTCGTTTTAAATAACGGTACATATCACACTGACTTGATTATGCCAAAGGGTCGCGTTGCATCAAAAAAGGCAACTAATCAACGTCTAGAACTACAAGCTGCAATGCTCGTAGTAAAATTAGGGAAAATCATTGCTAATGAACACCGATTTGAGATAACGAAACGATATTTTTGGTCCGATTCATGCACGGTACTATGTTGGATAAACAAAGATCCTCGGGTATTCAGAGTATTTGTTTCTAATCGATTAGCGGAAATAACGCAGTTATCGAAACCGCGTGAGTAAATCCAGGAGATGATTTTTTACTTAAATCTAACGAAAATTGGCCAACCCAGCAGTTGAAAAATTAAAAATAAAACAATAAAGAGATAGAATCTGAATTAAAACTAGAGGAGCGCGTCTTTTCTTTGATGAGTTTACCAATAGAGCTAGATTTCTCTCGTTTTTCCTCATGGATAAGAATGGTTTCGGTGGTAGGAAAAGTTATCAGAGCAGTTGACATTTGGAAAAAACGTAAAGAATCACCGACGACATATTTTGCAAAAACTAAAATTCTTGTATTCAAAATAAGTCAACTAAGTTCTTTTAACATTGAGATAACTAATTTAAAACGTGAACAAGCAATTCCGAAAAGTAGTCGCGTAATCACATTAAATCCTATGTTCGATAAAGATGGCGTATTACAAGCGAACAGTAGGCTGATAAATTTTCAGGGAAACAGTGTGTGCAGACAGCCAATAATCCTAGATGCTAAAGATAGAGCTACGCGATTGTTAATATGATACTATAACGAGAAATATTTTAATGCTAGTCACGAGACCGTGGTAAATGAATTACGACAGCATTTTTGGATTATAGGATTACGCAGTGTGTTACAGAGTATCGTTGCTGAATGTATAAATAGTAAATTACAACGCGGAAAAAACGTGTAACCCTCAAATGTCGGCTTTACCGCTAGCGCGATTAGCTTTTTAACTTCGTCCTTTTACTCACAGCGGCTTAGACTATTTTGGGCCAATGATGGTTAAAATAGGAAATAGACGGAAAAACCGTTGGGGGGCTTTTTTTACGTGCATGACTACTCGAGCCGTGCATGTTGAACTCGCTTATTCTTTGAGTACAGATTCGGCAAGAATGGCCCTTCGACGTGTTTCAGCGTGGAGGGGGACACCAACGCATATTTATTGTGATAACGGCACAAATTTTCGGGGAATAAATACGGAATTGTTAAAAGTAACCAGTGAAATTAACTAAAAACAGATCCAAGATTTTTCAAAAATAAATGGAATCACATTTGTTTTTAATCCACCAACCGCATCTCACATGGGAGGAGTGTGGGAGAGACTCATACGCTCGGTTAAAACAGCGCTTGCGACCGTACTAAAAGAACACGCCACGAAGGAAGAGACCTTGTTAACAATTATTGCTGAAATCGAATACGCAGTTAATTTGCGCCCTTTAACTAATGTATTCCCTGATCCTCGTGACCACGAAGCACTGACGCCGAATCATTTTTTATTGGGTAAATCGTCTGGTCAGAACCGACTAAACATATGTAAATCGCGAGCTATGTGTTCCAGGAAATCGCTCAAGCCTTTGCAGACGCGTTCTGGAAGCCCTGGTTCCACGAGTACCTTCCTACATTGATTCCGAGAAAAAAGTGGCCCGAAAAAAATGATTGTCTAAATGAAGGTGATTAAGTGTTAAGACGAAAACACTGAACGGAATCAATGAAGAAAGGGAGTAATTACTTGCACGCTAGCAGGAAAGGATGGCCAAATACGAGTAGCCGAGGTAAAGACCATGCACGGACTAGTGCTTCGTCCAACTAGAAAGTTAGTGCGATTTGCTTAGAAGTTACAAAGGCATACTTTTGTACGGGGGGATGATGTAACTATCGAAAAGTACTACGTTTGTTTCGGCAACCGACGCACAGACCTGCGAGCAATGGTCATGCGGATAAGCCACAGTGCGTCATCCGACAAGGGGTATTCGTGACTGTAGGGTCGGTACGTGGACGTTTAGAGTCGGGAAACTAAAGAGTTTTCTTTATAATTTAAAGGGCTTGAAGTCGTTTCGAATAAATGTGTCTTTTCAAACGTTATGACAAGTGAGGAAGATTGATCGGCAGAGACTATCAGCAGAACTAAACATGTAAAAAAAAAGAGTAGATGCTTGCGAGAAGCCATTGCGTGCAGTCGAATGTTGTGATTAATAAAACATTTTTACGAAGCTAAGTTTTTCTGGCGTATCATTTCACAGAATTATTACCTTGATAATCGGCGGTCATAAAATAACTTCTAAACCGATCATTAAATATTTAGGTATAACCTCAGACGCAAGGCTGATTTTAAACGGCAACTGAAATTAGCAAGAGAAAAAGTTGCAAAAACTAAGGGTTTTACAGTCAAGGGTTATCTTAGTTGTCTGCGAGTGAAAGGCTGCCTGTGTGTTACGAGAGTTAAAACTTTTTGGTTATCTTCTTCGACATTGTATTTGCGGGGATATCTGTGCGCATGCACGACCGCGCAACACGGCAATGACGCGCGAACCAATAGTGTTGCGAACGAGCGAGCCGAATTAAGGTTATCTTGCGTGTGCTGTCGTTGTACCTTCAGATCGTTGTACCTTTCTTTATCTTGTGTTCCTTCCGAATAAAGGGTTGTCTTTTGGTTGTACGGGTTATCTCATCGCGTAGTAACGCGTAGTAAACCACTGCGCGAGAAAGAGATTGCCATAACTATTGTCTTTAAACAATACAGGGACCTGGACAAAACATCGTGGGATATGGACAGTTCTGGCAAAGCGGCGATATAGGCACGTAAGGACGCTGCTTTTCAGGAAAAAAATGACAAGACGTAAAGAAGGATTCGCACGCGCTAAGTCCGCAGGCGTACACATTTACAGCAGCTATGCTTCTCCTAACGCGCTATTAGAACAATTCAAACAACTGGTACTGACAGCAGGCAATTTTAACGGGTCAGTGCTTGGCCTATCATTATGGAACATCATGTACGATGGAGTACTCAGGCTAGAGTTACCTTAAGGGGCGATGGTTTTAGGATTTGCAGATGACATTGCAGTAATGGTAGTAGGACAGAAAGGAAAAGGTGACGGAAAATCGCTAACGAGGCAGTAGGTATAATTCACGATTGGCTAAAGCAGACGGGACTTAAGCTTGCTAGCTATAAAACGGAGGCTAATTTTATATCTAGTAAGAAGAAAATAGAGACAATAACTCTGACAGTGGACAAACACGAAATAGACTCCCAGCCGACCATTAAGTACCTGAGAAACTCCGTAGACGCTAGACTAATATTTAAGCAGCACCTCAAGAGGGTGATTTATAAAACAGCAAGAGTCGGTGCTGCACTATCAAGGCTAATACCAAATGTAGGTGGACCAACGCAGGGTCGAAGGTTACTTCTAGCCAGTGTAACTACATTAATTATGTTATACGGTGCCTCAATATGGTGAAGTCCTACGTACAAAAGCTGTCAACAGTTTATAGAAGAAGTGCATTGCGGGTCGCTTCTGCCTACTAGACAGTATCAGAAGATGCAGTGTACGATATTTTAGGTATACTGCCTATTGACCTGCTAGCTACAGAAAGAAAGTATGTATACGAAGAAAACCGGCGTGGTGAAAATACTCAGAATAAAGTTTGGAAATCCGCGAATGAACGAACCCTAGCTGAGTGGCAAAGACGATGGGACTCCAGTGAAAAGGGGCGATGGGCCCACCGCCTCATACCAAAGATTATTGACTAGACCAAAAGATGACACAGGGAAGTGAATTAGTAGTTACGCAGCTTTTGAGCGAACATGGGTACTTTTGAGCCTACCTACACCGCTTCAAGATAGCCTACAATCCAAATCGCCCAGTGTGTTTGAAAGCAAATGAAAATTTGGAGCAACAATTTGTGTTCGCTCGCAATACGAAATAGAACGACAAGAACTCAAGTGTTACCTTCAGACTAGAGTGACACCTGCGTCAATAATAATAGCTATGCTGACGTCGGAGGATGGTTGGTGCGCAGTAAACAGCTACGTAAGGACTATTCTCAAGAAGGTTAGAAATAACGAAGAGAAAAGAAGGGGAAGGCAAGGCGAAACAGTTAAGTAAAACTGTTGCTAGATGAAGGCCACTAAGTAGTAGATACAAAATGCTCCTTGGACGGATGCAGAGGAACGTAGGTCACAGAGTTGAGCTCTCACTCCCCTGCCCAATGCAGAGGAACGTAGGAGTTAGGGTTGAGTATCTTTAAGTGCTCCTTAGACTGTTGCTGGGGAACGTAGATAACTGAGTCGAGTCCAGAGCCCTGCAGAGAAACGTAGGTGTCGGGGTTGAGACTGTACAGAGTATGTACCGATCGATGCTGCACTAAGTAGACGACCGGACAATGCTGCAGGAAGCAGACATCTTGTGACGATGCAGAATAAAGAAGACGAGTTTGATCCTAAACCCCTATTTACCTTAGTGGATGGGAGATGTATGAAAATGTAAAACTTCAAAGGATAAATTAAGTAGGTAGTTAAGGGACTTCACAGAAGTATTGTTTAACGATATTACTTGTGGGGATCTGGTGTCGGAGGGCCACTTGTGCAGAGCTTACTCTGCCAACGCTACATAAAACACGCACACGCGCGCTCGCGCGCGCACACACACTTTTTTGATGTGAACTATTGGCTATTTCCTTAAAAATATTTATTGGGCGTTCTCAGTTTTTCTTTGCCCACTAGTCTAAAATGGTCACTTTAGTCCCTCTTAATAGGCCATAAAAACAAAAATTTCTGCGTTGTTTTGACTTATTAAGTGGGAATGAAGTGACCCTTTTAAGTAAACAAGCAAAATAAAAAAAAAAATTAAAACGCCCGCTAAAATATTTAAAAGAAAATGGTCAATAGTTCACATCAAATACACACGCGCGCACACATGTGTTTGTGAGTGTGTAAACACGGAAATCAATACATGCGTTACAAAATAGTATATTCTGTAGCAAGGGCGTAAAGTAGGCTTTTTTGTACCAAGCGTGAAGTTTGCAGTACGATCCGAAGGTTATATAGCACGAGCCGAAGGCGAGTGCGTCTCTGAACCGAAGACGAGTACTCTAAACCATACGAGGTCAAAATTCCGCTTAGCCCTTGGTACACACCATAGTTTTTGTGAGGCACGTATGCATTTTCTCGTTTTTCATGGCTATAAAGCAGGAGTAAATTGGCTGTTTTCCTACACGACCACTACACAACTATGAATATTTAGGAATAATAGTATTATTGTTTATTAACATTTTCTTTTTTTTTTGTTTATCCGGAGAGTTTGAGAAATGCTTGATGTACCATGTCAGGAATCGCGCAAGACTACCGTATTATTGTTTATTAACATTTTCTTTTTTTTTTATTTATCCGGATAGTTTGAGAAATGCTTGATGCACCATGTCAGGAATCGTGCAAGACTACCTGTGTGTGAGTCTCTCCTAACGCGGGACCATCGCCAGACACACCCACTAAAACTCCACCTCTCATAGGGCCGCAAAAACCCCCCCGGTAACCGCTTTCGCATTTCTTTGGGGGGTCACCTATCTTGTGCTGTCCTAGCCATCATCTGCTTGTTACCAAGCATCGTTTTAACTACTGTCTTGGGCGTGAACGTCCCTATCGTCAGCTCCGGTTCTCGTCGTTTTTCAGCCCAGCGAGGGCAGTCAAAAAATGTGTGTCTTACGTCGTCCCGTTTGTCACCGCAGTATTTGCACCCCGGTGTTGCGACTTTATTCATCGTGAAAAGGTAGCTCCTAAAGTACCTGTGATCGGAGAGAAACTGTGTAAGGTAAAACTTAACCTTGCCCCACTTCTTGTCGACCCACGGGCCTACATCTTTGATAAGAGTTCTGGTTCACCTAGCCTTTGGACATTCGGCCTACCTAGTCTGCCAATTACGCATTGTTATTTCTCTTTTTTCCGCGGCGATGAAAGTGCTGTTCAACGTTAAGCGAGCCTCGTAGATCCACTTGCGTTCAGTCGCAAGAAGATCCACGAGGATTACCCCTGCGATTACCATCGAAGCCTTGGCTGCGACTGTCCGGATTATCATTTTTTGATACTTATTCATACTCATAGCATCGGCCCACACCTCTGCCCCATATAACAGGATAAAGTTCGTGGTTGCCATGAGTAACGGCCTGACTGTTGGCCGAGGCCCGCGGACATTGGCCATGAGTCGACTAAGTAGCGGTATTCTAGTCATGGGTTTCTTGCCGACGCGATCTAGGTGTTCCCCATAGTTAAGTTTCGTGTCTAGAGTTAGCCCTTGATACTTGTCTGATGGTTTCGACATTATAGTCTCGCCGACTACCTTCATATGATGGTAGGTATTCGCTGTTCCTTCACAACTTCTCTGTAACACATATGCGCATGGGTGAGTGAGTGTTTAAGAGAATTGTGAGAGATGGCAGCACTTGCCGGGGGCTTCTCTCTCGGGAGTTTAGATATTTCACGCGAGAACAAACACTTTTTAATCGACCTTGGTAGCGTGCAGATCTGTATAGCGACTAAAATCGTACTACTTTAACCTTTAATGGGAATCACTGATCCTCTATCACACCGTGACATTATCGCCTTTTCTGCAATAACATTAATGCATTTATTACATTAAACATCTAACAATATCAACCTTTATATTCGGGCGTGCATGTACGTTCAGTGCTTTGTGTGCGTGTACCGCGTTACTTGTTCATTGTTTATCGTTTATCGTTTTGTATCATTTCGCTTGTTCATAGTGTTAATTTTTGTGTATCAATAAATCAATACTTTTATGCCGAAAGGCTTTTTCCCTTAACTTAGTATTATTCATTTAAATCCTTTTCTTTAATTGTTTTGAAAAGATATAAAAAATTAGAATCATTTTGTGCTAGAATTTTTGTCTTAATATCATTTATCTATGTAATAATAACTAACCTGCCACCTAAGGCAAGTTAGATACTCAACGTCAATTCATAGTGCCTTCTGTGAGGTCTCTGTTCTCAAAAAAAAAATCGCGAGTGACGTCGCACGCACACGAAAATTGAAATTTTGAACCTTTACACGTGCCGCGGTGACGGCGACGGGGAGCGTGCCATAATATCGAACAAAATACGATCTGTCTTTGTGTCGTCAACTGCATCATTCGACTTTATCTTCAACATCGTGTCGTCGCTCCCACTCAAGGAAGCCTCGCCATCAAGTTGCTAACCACATCAAGGAAATAAGGACATCGAATTAGGATAAGTGTTCTTTGTGACAAATTTAACAATTTCGATTTTTTGGTTTCGTTGTTACGGGCTAGCGCGGTGCATTGATTCCGGGTATTGAGAGGAGGGCGAAACGCGATCGTTGCGCGCAGCCTCGTGTTATCGAAACTTTGGATCCAGCAAGAGTTGAATTTAGCGGTATATTCTTTGATGTTGAGTACATCGACTCGCATTTATTTTTCGTTATTTGAACCTCGTTATTGTGTCAAAGCGTCTTTTTTAATTTTGAGTTTTTTCTTTTTCAACGGTTTAAAACATATAATTCTAGCATTTAACTTTGCAATTTAAAGTAACTTAAAATTTTAATTCAATAATTAACAAGTCATTCTCAATTAATATAAATCTTTTTATTGTAGCAATTTTCATTTAAAGTCTATCAAATTTATTATTTAATTTACACTTTTTAATAAAGATAATTTAGTCTTTCTTATTTTTAATTTTTTTTACTCTCATACTTCAGAATGGCTTCCACCGGAGAGCAAAAAACACGTGTTGCGTATATTCTGCAAAAAAAGAAAATCTCTCAAATTCCAATTGGCGAAATTAGAAGGGATGCTGCCAACGCTAAAATGCGGTACGATAGTCTCGCTGTGTTGTGCAAAGAGTATCTTAAGTAGATCCCGAAAATTCTCAACTGACAGCGTTTCTAGAGGTTGAGTCCCGATACTTTTGAGTAAATTACAAAGGATTGATCCTATTGCAAATTTATCATTAAACACGAGCAATATTACAGTGACGGATCCTCGGCTCTACGAAATAAAGTTACCCATATTCAGTGGCAAACGAGACGAATGGGCGAAAAATAAATTGATATCTCTTGTGCACAGCCGAACTGATCTCAGTGATGCTGTAAAATGCAGCCACTTATACTCTTCTTTAACTGATAAGGCTCTAGAGACTATAGCCCATTATAATCCCAGCAAGAAAGATTATGAAGCCGCTTGGTAGTCTCTTCTCGAGTTTTCCGATCAAAAGCGTATAGTCGCTGTTCAACATTTAAATGCTATACTTGATGTTCAAGTTGTCTTGAAATTCGGCAGTTTTCGCTAGCTCGCACGGCACGAAAGGGGGTTGCCATGGCAACGCGCGCTCGCTCGCTCCCTCTCTCTCTCTCTCTTCTGCCGCTCGGATGTATAGTTAGTACATATTGCCGAAGTGCTGTGAGAGCACGTACTCGCCTCACAGTGTCGACCGTTACAAAACTCTTTGTTCTCGCGTCGGTAATTTCACTCAAACTTTCGAACCTTTTTTTTGTTAAAACATATTTGTATATATACACTTTTATAATAAACATTACTAGTTTCATGATATACAGAGTATACCTTTCCATCACTTAATTCGAGTGTTTGTTTAAACCCCTTGCACACTATTCGAAAACGATCCACAAGTCTCTTCAAAATTAGAGAGACTCTAAACACTTCTAATATCACGTTGCCTCTTTTAGCTGTTGGTCAGATTAGACTTCGTCATAAGAAATCGGAAATTATTTTGCAAAAAACTAGTTTGGGATGGATCATAGCCGGGGGGACACAAATACTTACTTCTGCGAAAAAAGCTTTTTGTAATGTCGTTTAATTGGATAGACTTCTTGAACGTTTTATTGCAATCGAGGATTTTGACCACGAGCCGGTGCGAGCGTTATGCAACTGGTAGATACAGTCTTCCATTCAGGGATAGCAAATTCCAGCTCGGCAAATCTAGGGGAATAGCTTTGAAAGGTTTTTAATAGAAGAGTATATTTTGTTAAGTCATATGACGTTATGTGAAGACGAAATCAATGACGGTTATTATCTTCCTCATCACCTTGTAATAAAAATATCTAGCAAGAACACTAAATGTAGAGTAGTTTATGATGCGTTAGCTAAAACGTCTACGGGAATTTCTCTCAATGACGTGCTATTATTTGGTCCTACTATTCAAAATACAATCTTCGAACAAATTCTTCGTTTTCGTACCCATCTTTATGTCATCACAGGGGGCATTAAAAAATGTACAGGCAAATCCTAGTTCATCCAGATTATAGGAAATTCCAAAAAACGCTGTGGTTTCATGAAGGTAAAATTAGGACATTCCAATTAAATACGGTTACGTTCGGTACCGCATATGCTCCGTTTTTAGCGATTCGTACTCTTCATCAGCTTGCTCGTGACGAGGCTAAGGATTTCCCGCGTGCCAGCAAAATTCTTTTACGTGATTTTTATGTTGATGACTTTATTTCTGGAGCTGACTCGATTGAGGAGATCCTTAGCATTCGTGATGAGATGATAGAATTGTTGTGATGATTGAAAACGTGGTGGATTTGTTATTAGACAATGGGAATCCCTGTCAAGATAACGATTTCAGTCTTATTTAGCGCTAAGGTCAGTCCGTGATTCACCATCTACCATAGCACACTATACATAATCGCGTTTAGCTTCATTTGCGCGATGTCCACGTTTCGTGCCGTTATAACCTCGGCCACGTCGTCTGCGTATCCCACAAGCGTCACGTCTTCCAGCATTTCAAGATTTAGAAGCTCGTTGTACAAGATACCCCAGGAGTCCGGCCGCAAGATCGAACCCTGTGCTAGTCCTGTAGTTATAGGTATTTTTCTACGCCCATCTTTTGTATCGTACTGAATAACCCGATGTCTCAGATAATCTTCCGTAAGGCTCATAATGTATGGCGGCATACTGAATAATTCTAGGGCAGCAAGTATGTCAGTCCATCTTGCCGAGTTAAACGCGTTTTTTGTGTCTAACGTTACCAGAATCACGATATCTCTAGTCGCGTGCCCAACTTCTTTTCTAAAGCCATACTGTTTATCGGAAAGGTCTCCTACTTTGCGTACTGCGCTTAGTATTCGCGGTTTAACCAGAGCTTTCCCCGTCTTTCTCATTGTGTCTAAAAGACTCAGTGGTCTATAAGAGGTGTCCTCGCCCGCTTCTTTTTTTGGTTTTTCAATCAGTACGAGTCTCGCTCTTTTCCACCGCGAGCTAAAAACCCGCTGCATCAGACACTGGTCGCGAGAATGCCATCCAATACCGGTGCCCTACTGCTCTTGAGAAACGAAGTTGCCGCGATAAGTTCGCCTTTTGTAAAAGTAGGTATCTCGTCTGCCAATATTTTCGTCTCTTCTATCTGTGGTCTGATGAGATGTGTGGGAAACAGCCAATCGATTACTTTTTCTATCGTTTCTGCTTCCATAGGTTCCGTGCGTTTCATTTCGCCCATCTTTCGTATAACAGTCGCATATTCATCGCCAAATGGGTCTTTCTCAACGTCGTCGATGATCTTTGTCCAGCAGTGGCGCTTACACTCTTTTATTGCATCTCTGAGAATTTTCCGCGATTCGTCCTGTCTTACAGACAAGTCCCGAGCTGCAAGTCTTCTCTGCTTCTAGGCTCTTTGAGCCCTTCGTATAGCGTGAAAATTTTCTTTCCTGAGTTTCGCAGAACTTAGTTACCAATTTAGCAGTTCTCTCTATTATTATTGTCACTGATCTTTCCCATCCACCTAATTCGTTGGAGATCCCGTTGGATGGTAGGTTCGCACTTTGACTTAAGTCCACGAGTGTTTCTCGATTCATGCGTCGGGTGTTACATCTTGGCTCCTGTTTATAGTTACTCCTTGTCCTGTTTTCACGGTTTTCGTTGATGATAAATAAAATATACTGGTGGTCGCTAGCTGTATATTCTTCCGTGACGTGCCAGTCCCGTATGTTGCAGATCGTCATTTCGCTCGCGAAGGTTACATCCGGTATGGATTCCCCAAAACCTGATCTACAGTAGGTAGTGGTATTACCCTCGTTCGCTACTACCAAGCTCAGCCTGGCTGCCATTTCGAGAATGGCCCTACCTCTTGAATTCGTTGTCGGCATGCTCCATTCCGTGGCCCTGTTCGGGGGACGCGCCACATACGGAAATTTCAAAAACCCTTACAGACTCAAAATTTGCAGTTTATAACAAAATTTCGTCAGCGGGCAAAAAAACAATTTTTTCGCCGCTGCTCATTTTTTTGCGTGCTACTTACTTTTTGCCTACTAACAACTTTTTTCCTGCTGCTAACTTTTTTTGACCGCCGGTAAAAAAACTGGTACTTTACGCGTGCTTAATAGGTACGAATACGCGAAAATCGTGCATTTGTTACAAAAAATATAGTGTGCACCAAGTGCTAAGTAAGCTTTTTGGCCTCGTGTGATCGTAGAACTCGTCTTTGGCTTGCAAACACACTCACGCTCGCTCGACTTTGACTTGTACTGAAAACTCCACACGCGGCCTATAAAGGCCACTTTACGTCCTTGGCACACAATATACTATTTTTGCCCGGATATCAAATGGGCGGACAAAAAAAAATGTATTTGCCCACTTTTTAAAAAATGCGTACAAATGATTAAATCATGTACTGACGCATATATAAATATAGGTACATGTATCATAGAATAGAATAGCATTTATATTTGCACATGTCAAAAAAAAAAGAATATACATTAGTATCACATATTATGTTTGACATATCACAGAGTAAAAATTAATATTATCATGCACAAATTTATCTAATTTGCTATTCAATTGCGTCAATATTTACATAAAATTAATACAATACAAGTTTAATTTTGACGGTACAATAGCTTACGATGTATCACAGAAGTATTACAAGAGGTATTACAATTCTGTGTCTACTCGCAAAGGTCGCTATCATGTTGTTTGTATTCAGCACTACTTCATTGTCGTCAGTATAAATTACATCAATCCATGTGCGAGATTTCCCAGCGCCCCATAATTATTCTATGTTCATAGACTTCCGCATACATTAGTAATTGAACTATTAAGTCAGAGTTACCCAGGCTCTTTTGTACTCTACACATGAGGTATTCCGGGATATTGGGTTAGCATCGTCTATTGTTGTTTGCAATGAGCACAAAAGGGTCGCTTTATAGCTGTTGTGGATGTATAGTACCGCACCTCCTCCTTAGTTATTCCTATCCTGCTGAAGGATAGAGTAACCCTTGACTTGAGCAAATACGTCATCGACACTCGGCCCGAATCGCGACTCAGCTATGCCAAAGATATGGTAGTAGAGACGAGTAGTCGCTACAAATTGATGAAACATCTCCATGTGCTTGTTTAAGGAGGTAGCATTTAGGAAACCCGCGGTGTTTTAATTTTACAGGAAAATTTCATAATAATGTATTTACGTATTTGTATCTGATTCACTTTTACCATGTCTTAAAAAAATTTATAAAGTTAGCAGAAGAACAATATTTTGATATGTTATAACTTTGCACTAAGGATACGTAGAGGTCTGAAGATTTTTTATGTTTTTTTGGAAATATCCTGGGCTAGAAAAAAATTTTAGTCGTGATTAAAAAAAAATTTCTTGGGCTGACGTAGAATAGCTCATTTATACCAATTAGTAAACAGCTACTTTTATCATGTATCGTTACAACAAATAATTATGTTACAAGTTCAGTTATACGCACCCAAAATTAGTAACAACAGATCAGATACTGCTAGACTAAATAAAAAATAGTTGGTAGCGTTCTGCATTGAAGTATTTTTAATTATTACTACACATGTTATTGTATTGCCAAAAATACCACAAATAAATATAGTTACATAGACTAATGTTAATGGTAAAGTTACATCCAGTGGTAAATATCGTGGACCCAAAATATAATCGAGATATTCATTCTCAGTTAGATTACGTGACGTCATAATGTACTGAAAATTTGTTTCGAATTTTTAAAAAATCTGAAAATGACTGTTTAGCATTTTATGATGTTATTGCATCAGGATCTGAAAACATATTTAAAAGAATTACTAACAAAACATTCTAATGCAAGCAATGCGAATATTGAATCAAGATTTAAAGCACTAAAAATATATCATTGTGTAATCTAACATACTCTAACTAATAAAAAAAGAAAAAAACTGAAAGCCAAACACGTTTATTTAATTTACTCAAAAAGTTATAATTTATCTTAATACTTTTTACTTTTAAGCGAGATAAGTATGATTATTTCATTTTGAAAAGGGACCGACAATTATTATTTGCTGTAGGGTTTCGTCTTAAGCATCTTCAACTTTGGATATTCTGAGAACTTACTGTTGTAATATGTAAATTTATACAGTTGTAATACTTAAAACGGTACTCGTCGCGACATCTACTGGTTGTCAACGATTTGGTGCAACGATACAAGCTCGATTGAACGCGAGCATAGTGCGCATGCCTCGCGTATATACTCTAAGCGCATACTATACTGTATACTCAGCTTCGTGGAGTCAGACTATGCGACACTGTACTATACTCTCCCTCTTGCCTGTAAGAATCCGAGTAAAGCGGATGTACTGCCGACTAGGCTCTCAAGCCTTTCAATATATTATCATTTAAACCTCAAACTTATTATTATTTATTCCACGCATCCTTTCCAACATGGTAGCAGTCCGTGGTTTGTATCATTATTCTATCCCGCACATTGACTCTCGAGTCATGTGAGGGATATTAAAAAAATTAGAGGTTAGAAGAAGAGCCACGTGGAAAATTAGTTAACGGTTATTGTTTATTTTATTTTATTTATTTATTTAATCCAGAATATTACAGAGTATAACTAGTGTAGTATACTCTAATATCTCTTGGATCATGGATTTGGCTGAAACTGTAGAAAACAAGCTGTTAGCTCAAATAACAAAAGCTATAGCACCTTGACCTATCAATTCTATTTTTTAAGATCATGGATCCTTAAGAAAAAAGTCTGCAGCTTAGCATGAATGATATGCATGTTGACAAGTCTATATCTTGATTAATAAAGCTTATGGGACAAAAGAATAAAATAAAACCTCCGTTTCTCTGAACGACGAATTATTTTTTACCATTTTAGTACAATCCATGACTCAAAAGGGGTTAAATTTCCCCGTAAGTGACATTCTACGCTTTTATTTCTATCTTATCTTACTTATCTTTCGCTCAAGAAGTTTGAAAAAGATATATTAAATTATAACTTTCGAAATTTTTCTGAGTGTTGGGCAATGGAATGAACACAACACTCTATTATATTTCATATAATAGATGTATTTATTGATCACACTGAACAATAGTCTTTAAGAACAGGAGTAACTAATGGCTTTATTTCTATAACGAAGTTTAAGAAAATGTCGTTCTCTGTGAAGAACCTACTGTTCAGACGATCGGATAAGAGGTGAGGAAAACTAAAGAGAAGGGGCAGCAAGATGACCAAAAGAAACAGGTGTTCTCTAGAGATTTACGATGGGTGTCATATTTGAAACTCTCTCTCTCTCGCACAAGTATATAATACCATCTTTTTTGCTTCTGATTTTGATATTTTAGTTTGTGTAACATAAGAAACTTATTATAATATAATCGTTCATGGTTTATTTTAACCTCATAATGAAGTTTGTAAGATAAACATTTAAGTTATAGATTAAAAGTTCTGTAAAAACATTAATATAAGCCCTATATTTTTGCAAGCTTCTTAATACTGTTGGAAGGTTGGATCAATAAATACACTCTGAGGTTTGTTATTAATTTATACGTCCACTAACGTAAGAGTCTTAGAGCAGAGATTAGATTAGATCAGATTTCATTTGCTGTACAATGTGTTGTAAAATATATAAGTGTATAGTTCTAGTTTCATAGTTTCATTTATTATAAAGATTTGTATATAGGTGTGCTTGCAGTTGTGTGTATGTATGAATATGATTGTGAATGAGGTGTGATAAATGTCGCGTATTTATGAGGGTAATGGATTCCACAGGTATGCGGCGCTTATGTGGAATAAATTCCTCAGCGTCTCTGCCGCGAAGGGGGTATGTCTAGTGGTATCACGACACCCCTCACAGAACGGAGTCAAACGTGGAAGTCGAAGTAGGCAATTAAGTACGATGGTTTGCCAGTACTAAATAGCTTTCTTAAGAAGCAGGCCGCAAAGTCACGTGCAGATATGATCTGGTTTTTAAAGATATTTATTTATGAATGTCAAATGACGCATGCTCTATGGATTCACGCATTTCACAAGACGTAATCTGCAGATTTGGTCTAGATGAAATGGATGCTGAGAATAAACAACTGTGAAGATATGATCTGGTTTTTTAAAGCTATTTATTTATGAATATGAAATGACGCATGCTCTATGGATTCACGCATTTCACAAGACGTAATCTGCAGATTTGGTCTAGATGAAATGGATGCTGAGAATAAACAACTGTGTAGATATGATCTGGTTTTTTAAAGATATACGTTTATGAATATAAAATTGCGCATAAGACGTAATCTGCAGATTTGGTTAGCACGAAAGGGATGATGAGTACTTCCTACGTCCGGCGGTGGTGAGCCATTGCAACTCGCGTCTGTAAAGTGTGATGTGCTCATCCCTCCTTAGACCATAGATATAACGTATACCTGTATTCACCAGTCTTAGTAGTTCAGTATCGAGTTCTTGTTGTGCGATGTCGATTTCAAGCAGATTTAAGACAATTTTAAATTAAGACATTCTTTGCAAATGTGAACAACTGAAACATTAGAAATCATCTAAGATTGTTAGATGTGAATTTATTGATTCTACATAGATATACATTTAAATACACTTTGTAAACCATTTTTTCTCTTATAAAATCATATTGTGGCGTCTTTGAGGACGAATTACCATGCCCAAGCCAACATTGATCGTGCGTGCCTCGAAATGTACAAAAAATGCTCTTCTTACACCATCGGCAATACGAGAAGCGCATTGACCTTTTTTCTTTCTATCTGCATCTTCTTTCTTGCGTAGATTCTACGCATAAAGTATCTGTGATGTATCTTAGTTCCTAATCGCAACTACGTTTTTTTAGCCTCATGACGGGTATCTGAAAATAAAATTGGGAATAGTTTCGTTGCCAGAGAATCAAACGTATACAAAGTAAGAAATGTACTAGTCTTCGCAGCAGGACTGTAAGTTCACTTTATAGTCTTCGACGCAAGAGTTCAAAATATATATACTATAGTCTTCGCGGCAAAACTAAAATGAATTAGTCTTCGACGCAGATTCAAATGTGTCTTCGTTGAGTGCAAAGTAATATTATACAAAGATAAATTTAATTGTGATATTTTTGATAAATTTTTATAATTTTTTTATTTAGTGATTTTGATGCGCTTATCGTCGCCATTTTCTTATTTTTCCAATTGCATCGCAACTTTGACACAGAGTTAAAAAATCTTAGGTGAATTAGTCATTGATTAACGAGTAAATTTAGGATAGACAAAATATCATACAAATAAAGAAAATATAATGAGAATAATAGTATATCGTACAATATTTTATGACGCAACGTGCGTAAACCGAGATTTAAAGAGTCCATTTTTGCACGATCGTGCGGTAAATCGAGGTTTACGCCAGGGCATGTCATACAGTGATAATGTTTACCGCAATAAGTCAATCAAGTTTACCTGCAAAGGTTTTGCGCATATTAAAAAAGTCACGTCGTCTAGTTGACGCAAAAAATATTGAAGCGCCATGAAAAGGCAACGCTATTTTAGCGCGTCCGAAATTCAGGTTATGTTTACGTAATTGAATTTCAAAAAAGGGGATTACCACATATTATATTTTATTATGGTTGCATACCAATGATAAATTTTGAGATACTGATCAAATTGATTCTATTATAAGTGCTGAAAAACAAAATGAAAATGAATATCCAAGATTATACAATATAGTAAAAAACCGCTGCCAATTCTTTGGCACGTAGCTTCCTTCAACATTATGTATTGCTTAATATCAGAATTGTTTTTACTTCATATATAGTTCTACCAATTTTTTTTTTGTTTGGTGGATAAAATTATTTCGAATCAATTACATATACATATATATATCAATTACATATAAATAAATCTCTCTCTCCCTATCTTTCTTTCGCGGTTCAATAGGCGGCTCTCACAGTGCTATCGTCCTCACCAAGCCAGTCTCATTCTCACTCTCACTAACTCCCTATGGTATGGAATACGGCCCCTGGTATACCCCCGGTATATCCTCGGTATATTCGAAGATAATACCTTCGATGGCTTCGAGTACCGGAGGGCAGCCGTATACGCACCACACCGCCGGCGTTGCTGCCGCCGCTTGCGAATACTGACGCAAGATAGCAGTATGTCTGAGGTAGTAGCCGCGAACGCCAATTGCCATTTACCCGCACGTTGAAGTTAAAATTACTTAACCCACCCGTCACTTGGGCCGTATTCCACAAGCAGTTAATGAGAGTGACAGTAAGATACTACTTCGGTGAGAAAGATGACAATGAGAACAGTATGTGTAAATTCAATAGGCGGCTCTCACAGAGCTATGGTTTTCACCAAGCCAGTCTCATTCTCACTCTCACTAACTCCTTATAGAACATGTACCCAGGTGAGGACGCTAGAGATATAAGCGATACAGTTTTCAATTATGCAAAGTATACAGGGTGAGGAACAAAATTTTAAAGCTTAATATCTTTGAAACTAATTGGTATCATAAACGACCCAAAGAAAGGGATCGAGATGCTATATAATACTAACTAAATCCAAAATTTTTAATTGATTATTGCTTTTTTACTCCAGTTATCGCGTCACGTAAAAAAACGATTCATAGTATACAGGGTGAGAACAAAAAATTTTGAAGCTTAATATCTTCGAAACTAACTGGTTTTGTAAACAACCCAAACATAGGGATCGAAGTGCTATATAATGCTATCTAAATCCAAAATTTGAAATTGATTAGTGCCTTTTTACTCCAGTTATCGCGTCACGTAGAAAAACGACTTTTTTCAGTTGTTGATGTTTTTCTCAGGATCTACCCCATGAATGACTTAAAATTAAAGTGAAGTAATAGTTCTAATAACTTTCAATAATCATGATTTTTTTAGAAAGATTCAAAATTTAGTTTTCGAGTTAAAACAATTTCAAAAATTTGCGCTTTATGGTGTGTAATAAGAAAACGACGAACGATAATATAAATTTTCTGCGGTAAAAAGATAGGTAATTTTATTCTCTTCCAGGTACATATTGAGCAATTTACTTTCATTAACTTTTCTAATAACTTTATTAGAAAAAACTGAAATCTCAAAACTAAAAAATCGATATAAAAAAAAACGGTTCAAAAAAATGTAAAAACGGACTGTTATCCCGCTGAGTATTCGTAAAAACAAAGAAAATGAGACTTGGTGGATTGAAATCCACTGAGTAGAAGCTGAGCTAGAGGCGATACGAACGAACACACACACACATCCATACGGACGTTTTCTAAAAATACTATTTTTCGACTTAAAATGCCTCAAAACATATTTCCTACGTGTTTTTACACAAACTCGAAAAATTACTATTACAAAGCTTCCTTAGGAAGGAAGCAAAATAATATGATACATGGTCCCTGTGGATTACAGAATAAAAATTGTGTTTGTATAAATGAAGATAAAATACGTTGTACTAAAACTTTTCCTAAACCTTATGTCAATCAAACCCATTATTATCCTATGAAATGTTTGTTTAAATATTTTCATAAAGGTCCTGATACAGCTCTTGTGAAATTTGCAAATAAACATAATCCAGGTAATGAAGACAACGTAAACGAAAATAACGATACATATAAATATGATAAAATATTACAACATCTCTTCACCAGATCTGTATGTGCACCCAAAGCTATATATCGCATATGGGAATTGTTACTACATGAGAAATCTTACGTAATTAAAAGATTAGCTGTTCATGAACAAGATGAACAATATGTTTATCACCCGGAAGGATGTGAACACGAAATTATTGATAAAAATGATAAAGAAGATAACAATGCAACGCAATATTTATATCACGAAATTCTGTACCATTATGTTTTTGATGAAAAAACAAAAACATGAAATAAAATAAAATTTATAAAACCTCTCATTAGTAAAATGTATTTTGTAAATCCAAATAAGCATGAAGCATTCTTCCTACGACTTTTATTATTACATGTACGTGGTGCAAAATCATTTGCGAATATACGTACTGTAGATGGAATTATTTATGATAAATATGGAAATGCTTGTATATAAAGAGGTATTATTAGTACTGATGAAGAGTGAAATAAATGTTTGGCAGAAGCTGCAGTATTCAAGTTTCCAAAATCCATGTGTGAATTATTTGCATGTATTCTTGTATTTCAAAGATCTATTAATTCGTTAGAATTATACGCTAAATATAAATGTCACTTTATAGACCGGAAATTGCCAAAAATTCAAGCAGAACAAAGAGCTTTAAAAAAAAATAAAAAGTATTTTATTATTACATGGGTTGAGATTAAATGATTTTCATATATCTAGTATTCAAAATAATTACGATGATGAAGAATATAATAATAAATTACAAGTATGTGGAGATGGTGAAATCTTAGAAACATCAATTAATTCTTTGTCTACCGATCAAAAAAAAAAAAAAATTATGATTTGATTATTAATGCTACAATTAACAGTATAGGAAATAAATATTATTTCATCGATGGTTCCAGTGAAAGTGGTAAAAGTTATTTACATAACGTGATAATTAAATATATAATTTCAATAAATGTTCCGTTCATTACAATGGCCTGAACTGGTATTGCTGCTAATTTATTAATTATTGGAAAAACTGTCCTTAGTATTTTAAAATTTTTATTTAATATTAATGAACAAACAACGTGTAATATTTGTCCTAATTGAAAATATGGTGAACATATGAAAAATCTAAAAATTATAATTTGGTATGAAATATCAATGGGTTCAAAACATGCTTTTGAAGCAATTGATAAATGTTATCGTGATATATGTAAAAATGACCTTTCTTTTGCAGGGAAAGTTATTGTAACATCTGGTGAATTTAGACAAACCTGCCTATAGTACGGCATAGAAACAGAACAAAAATCCTTGAAACATGTGTAAAAAGGAGTTTTTTATGGTCAAAATTTTCAAGACTATCTGCAAGTGAGAATCTACGTTTAAAAAATCTAGATAATAAATCTAAATATGAATTACAAAATAATATAAAAGAAATACCAAAACAATTTATTTGTGAAAATGATTTAATGACAGAAATTTTTGGAAATAAAATTGATCCTACTGATTCGACATTAAAAAATAAAGTGATATTGTCACCGTTAAATTCTAATGTACTTAAAGTAAATGAAAGTATAGTTGAAGAAAAGATGGAGACCACTATATATATATATATATACTATAGTGATGATCAAATCCAAAGTGACGCAGATGACAAATTCACAAACACGATACTTACAGAATTTTTGAATTCATTAACACCTAATGGATTGCCACTACATAAATTAATATTAAAAAAGGTGCAATAATTAGTTGCTTAAGAAATTTAGACATTAACAGTGGTCTTTGTAATGATACAATATTGATAATTAAAGATATGAAACAATATGTTCATACAGCAGAAATTATTACTGGAAAATATTCCGGTAAACAAGTATTATTGCCTCGTATCGATTTAGCTCCATCACTAGATAAAATACTATTTGGTATGGTTAGAAGGTAATTTCCAATAAGACTTAGCTTGGCTATGACAGTAAATGAATCTCAAGGACAATCGTTTGACAAAGTTGGTTCATATTTATCCACTCCAGTATTCAGTCAAGGTCAGTTATATGTTGCATTATCAAGAACAACATCGAAAGAGCAATTAAAATTTTTTAAATGATGAATCTGCATACAAAAATAATAATAATATTATAAATAACGAATGTAATAAACGAAAATTAAACGACGAAATAAAAATGTACACAGAAAACATAGTCTATTCTAAAATATTCAGAAATTAATTATATTAATTATAAAAAATTACTAAAATATGAAGTATCTTTTGATTGATTGAGTAATTGCTACTAATACAACAATACTAAAGTATAAATTATATATTAATTTGCTGAGAACTCTTCACTATTAGTACATTACTGAAATCTGCGACATCTCTACTAATAGTACATTACTCAAATTTAAATTATTTTTTGATTAGTCGAATAATCGCCACTTATTATACATTACCAAAATTTAAACAATATATTTATTGGCTCGAGGTATCTTCACTAATGGTACGTTACTGATATCTAACTTATGTGTTAGTTAATTATTATCTTTATTAATAATACATTTATAAAATATAAATTATATATTGTCTGAGTAATCGCTACTCATAATACACTATTAGAACATTAATTTTATATTGATTAGCTGAGTATTCGCCATTAATTATACATAAATAAAATATAAATTATGTATTAGTTAGTTATTATCTCCATTAATAGTACATTTACTAAAATAAAAATTATATATTGCTTGGCTGAGTAATCGCCACTAATAATACATTATCAAAACAATTATTTTATATGGATTAGCTGAGTTATCTCCACTAATGGTACATTACTAAAATTTGAATTATTTTTTATTGTCCAAGTGATCACCATTATAATTATACATTACCAAAATTTAAATAATATATTGATTGACTAAGGTATTTTTACTAATGGTACTTTACTAAAATACAAATTATGTATTAATGAGCTGTGTTATCTCCACTAATAGTAAATTAATAAAATTAAAGTTATTTATTAATTGGCTGAGTAATCGCCACTGATAATACATTATCAAAACATTTAGTTCATATTGATTAGCTAAGTAATCGCTATTAATAATAAATTGTTAAAATATTACTTTTCTATCGATCGGCTAAATTATTTCCACTAATAGTACGCATTATTAAAATTTAAATTACATATCGAATAACTAAGTTATCACTTGAAACTAAATATCATATGTCATATTAATAATTGTAAATAAAATGTAAATTCAAAATAATTATATTAAAATTAGAAATGTAAAATATTGACCAAATAATCGCTACAGAAACTATATTTAAAATCCAAATGTTAGATATACTTAATAATATATTGTATAAATATAAGATAAGTAATCGTTAAATTTATTTTGTAGCGATATATTAACACTATCACAATTTATATGTATTAAATCTGATGACACATTTCTAAATAATTTGTATGCAAGCGTTATTATTAAAAATGTTACATTTAATAATTAGCGACAGTCTCCACCACATGAAACGCAGAGAGCAAATTTACAACTAATATTAATATAAGTAATCATTTACAATAGTATCATATTCAGGCTTCTTTACAAAAACAGGCATTAATATTTAATAAAAAATTAATATTTAATAATTCATTAAATTGTACACAATATATTGTGCACTGTAATTTTTTATAAAATGAATAATTTTAGTTGGTATTTAACACATATTTTTCTACACAACAAAATTATACGCAATTTCATTTTCGTTGAGCAATAATTTATTTTACACCAACATTAAAACATTTTACACGTTCGATTTATACACCATAAAAGTTATTTTTATTCTACACGTGTCGTTACACGTAGAAATAAGTGAATTGTATGCTCTTAATTGTACACATATTATTGTGCACTATCATACAAATTAATTATTCTACACGCGACCAATTTATACGCAATAAAAGTTATTTGTATTCTACACATATTGTTATACACGTTCAAATAGGTCAAAATTATATTTTCAAAATAGTACACATATTATTGTGCACCATCGTATAAATTAAGTATTCTACACGACCAATTTTTTATTCCGCATATATAAATAGTTGAACACATTGTTTTAAATAGGAAAATCAACTAAAAAGTTGTACACATATTATGTGAAGAACTTTTTAGAAAGATAAAGATAAAGATATCGAAAGGGGGCAATAATTACGCCTTTTGGTATTTTCGAGCCGATGATGATGTTCGGCTTACGAAATGCGGCGCAAACCTGTCAGCGTTTTATCGACGAGATTATACGTGGACTTGTCTTCGTCTACGCGTACATCGATAATTTTTCTTCACACGACGCGTAAAGTGTAAACGGTAAAGTAAACGGAAACTACATTAAGCATTTACGCATTTTACGCTCCTTTTGGAGAAAAGTAGTATATGCGCCATGAGAGTAAGTAGAGAAAGCCTCAGATCGCATATTTTTCGCCCTTGCCTTCGGCTCGGGCGAAGATTATATGCGATCTGAGACATTCTCTACTTTTACTCCCTTGGTACATATTCTACAAATTTTGATCGCGTCTAAAAATGAAACTCAGCATTTAGAGCATCTATAAATTTTAGCTCCGAAAGAAACTTCCAAGTCGCTTAAGTTCGAACGCGTTACTAAGCAACGCTGGCAACGATGTTTTTTTTACATTCGAATTTCAATTCGCACGAGCGGTGACAGAACGACGTTAAAAAAAACGCACGAAAAAACAAAGAGGACGCATACATACGGAGTTCTACAAAAGCGCGAAAGTGTAAAGGAACCGATCAAGAAAGGGAGACCTGCAAACACAGTGGACTTGTGGTGAAAATCAGAAGGAGCTTAAATTATCCAGGTGTAGCGGAAAATACTCTGATGAGGATTTTCCAAGTAAGCGTTATATATTTCTCTCTCACTCATTCTTTCTCTTTCCTTTGGAGCTTTTCTATTACGACTTGCTCTCCCTTTCTCTTTGATTTGTCGTATGTTACACCTTTTTCTCTAATGCTCTTTTTTTCTCTCGTATCATTCTCGCGACTTGCTTTCCTTCAATTTATCGATCACTTTTCTTCTCATATTCTCATTCTCTATCTCTCTCCTTCGCTTTCCCTTCTATATGTATATATATCCGTCGATATCTCATACCTACCCCACACAGCATGAAAGGTTCCAATTGAAAGTTTCAAGAAAGATTACCATA